>CM069456.1:46467762-46648848 GCA_035610835.1 Ophiura sarsii | reverse complement strand
TGTAAATGCATTTCACTATACAGCACCATCAGTTTATAACATTACAGATAGCTATTGCAGATAGCGTCTTTTCACACCACTAGTATCTGAAAAAACACACCATATCTGCAATAGCTGCTCTGAGTTACATTTAGTTTGTATCGATTGGTTAGCGTATACACGGGTCCAAATATTACAACAGGCAGCTTTTGGAGATTGGGCCTTACGGCACTAAACCCTCGTCATATTGGGTATCCAAAAACAATTAATTTACTCTCTGGTATCGGATACAAGCTACTTTATATTAGTGGATTCTACAAAGCGTGTCAGTTAATTCTACAAGTATCTAAGAAACCATTATCTCAACAGATCCTGTGTTAATTAAACAAACAACAATATACCCAAGTTGACACGGAGTGACAGCCAACCCTAATTTATATTTTAAGTGTAAATTTTTAAACTACCTTTGTAGATTATCTTCTGTACCAAATGCATTTTCTACGTAAAAATGCAGTATGATATAATTATTATTAATTATTAGATGCCAAAGGTTCTAGTCATTTTTTGTGTATTATTATGTATCATTGCTGAATATATTTGTATTCTGCAAAAAATAAAAATAAAAGTTGAATAAAAGAATACATTGGTAATGACTATGTTAACTTATACAAAGTTGTGTTGGTCTGATTATTGATTGGTCATTAGGCCAAAAACAAAAAGGTGATATGTTGTCCTTGACCGCCCGCTTGGTCAGATTATAAGGCCGCGCCGATTTTGTTTTGTTTTTTCTTCTTCAATTTTTTGGTTTTCAGATTTTTTTCCAGATTTTCAAAAACTTTTTAACAGTTTAAACAGCATTGAATATTAAACTAAGTATTTATAACATATGTGTGATTTCAACTTCGAGTGGCTGAACTTTGAGCTTCCGCTGGTATAAGAAAAGAAGAAGAAAAAAAGAAGAAGAAAACCGCTGCCCGCCCCTCCTCTCTGAGAGCTGTGGAGAACACATAACCTCTTTTTTTTCTTCCCTATGATAAAGGGTTCTTTAACGAGGGGGAGAGGTTGTTGGGTGGAAGTGGGTGTTCTTAGTTTTTCGCTGGTAAGGACCTACACAGAAGATTGATTGTTTGTATGGTGTAATACACGCATCACATGCTACCATAACCCTAACTCTATTTCACCACACGGCAACAGATTTCTTTTCCCACCCCAAAATTCACTAGAAATGTCACCCCGACACCCCTGGGATTTGAACCACGGACCTCCAGTACCCAGCCCAGATCCTAGCCACTACACCACATCTGTCAGTTGACACTCAGCGAGTATATTCGCCTCGTTATATAGCCTGGGTCCGTTTTGTAGCCCAAAGACCTGCAGGCTTGGTTATAAAAACATGTTTTCCACCCAGTTGCTATATGGTGTAGTAGAGTTAGGGTTATAGGTACAACAAATTAACCCTAACTTTACCAGAGACCACAAAAGGCCTCGCCCTCTGTAAACAGCTGCTATACTGTGTACTTCACGGTTCTATCTTGTGGCACGATCCGGCGAGCTGTCTGATGGGCTCGAGAAGGTTAACATTTTGACCTCCCCGTTAGCGCAATCAGTTACGCGTTCGCCTTCCATGGGATGCCAGCGGCCAGGATTAGATCCCCGGCGCAGGCAAACACGGTGATCTTTCTCACAAAATTTGACCCGTTTTTCTCCCCTGATAGTTTAATTGTCAAAAACTCACTTAGGGAGTTGGGGTTAATTAACCATAGAATCTCTAATAATCAGGCAAAAGATTTGTCCTAAATTAAGTAAAATTTTGTATAATTCAGTTAAAATTGCGCAGTTATTTGAAGAAGAGTTAAAGGTAGATGACCCGATCACATTTTCATAACACAGATTTTTCTCAAACATATGGAGATTTTCATATCATATGAAAGATCATATTTTTCTGATTAACATACTGAAATTTGACGGTCCAAATCAGTATGATTACGAAGAAATCGGTGAAATAACATCGAATTACCGCAAAAAGTGGTAACCACCAATATAGTTTGTGTACAACTCAATGGGCACATTTCGCGGCATCTTGTGCGTCTAAAATAAGAACCATTAGAGTTATGCAACTCAAACTTTGGAATACGACTTTTTTGAGGATGACCTTTCATGTCGAATAGAAAACTTCAAGTTGAAAATCGGAACATCTACCTTTAAAGGCATGTTATGTGATCTTTTCCAGGGGGCGCCCTCTATTCATGATTATTTTTAGAAAGTAGATTTTCTTGCATATTTACATTTCTGATCAGAAATACATTCTGATGTACAGAGCGATACAATTCCTCATACTTCAAAATCATGGTTTAAAGAGTGACAACTTATTTTTCACTCTAAATTCACTCTAAAACCATGATTTTGAAGTAATTAGTAATTGGTCGATGTCCATACCATAATCTTGACGACATATAATGCTGTCAAACTCACGCTAAATCTTGAGGGCTCGTAGTGAAAAAGGAATTTCCTCCTTTCATATCTTTTGGTTTGATCAACATTATGCGCATTTTAGCTATGAAGTAGGTTGAGACCTCTGCAGTAAATTTAAGATTCATTTTCCAAGTATGACCGGTCGTTTACCATCATTAGCATATTGTGAATGCCATAATATATACAAGCATTTTCATGCAAGGCCATCTGAAAGGAAGGCGAGGATGGCACTGCCAGGCCATCTGGGAGGAAGCCAATACCAGGCTATCTTGGGAAAAAGGCATTGCCAGGCCATCGGGGAGAAAGCCAATGCCACGCCACCGGGAGGAAGGCAATGCCAAGGCAATACTAGGCCATCAAGCAGGTAGGCAATGTAAGGCCATCGTGCAGAAGGGCATCGACTACGAAGGCAATACAAGGCCTTCATGGTAGAATTTGAAAATAATCTGAGTCAGGGAATTTCATTTATGGCCAAGTGCCCCCCCCCCCCCCCCCCCCCCCCCACACCCCCACTCAATATCCTGGGCACGCCACTGTGCAAGGCCATCGTGCAAAAGGGAAATGCAAGGCCATCAAGCAGGAAAGCAATGCAAAAGTGATCGAACAGGAAGGCATTGCAAAGCCCTCACGGAAGAAGGCAATGCCAGGCCATCGTGGGAGAGGGCAATGCAAGGCCATCATGCAAAAGGGCAATGCAAAGCCATAAGCAGGAAGGAAATGCAAATCCATGCATCAGGAAGGCAGGGAGGCCTTCACGGAAAAAGGCAATGTCAGGCCATAGTGTAGGAAGGCAATGCAAGTCCATCGGGGATGAAGGCAATACAAGGTCATCGGGGATGAAGACAATGCAAAGCCATCTTGGAGGAAGGTTATGCAAGGCCATCTGGGAGGAAAGCTATGCAAGGCCATTTGGAGGAAGGCAATGCCAGCCATCCATGAGGAAGGCAATCCGCGGCAATCGGGTAGGAAGGCATTTCAAGATTATCGTAGAAAAAAGGCATGCAAAGCCATCGAGCAGGAAGGATATGCAAGACCTTCTCGGAAGAAGGCAATGCCAAGCAATTGGGAAGGAAGGCAATGCAAGACCATCGTGCAGAAGGGCAACGCAAGGCCTTTGAGCTGGCCACCACGGAGTAAGCACAGCAAGGCCATCTGCGAGGAAGGCAATGCAAGGCCATTTGGAAAAAGGCAATAAAAGGCCGCCGAGGAGGAAGACAATAGCAGGCAATCTGGGAGGAAAGCAATGCAAAAGCCATCAAGCAGGTAGGAAATGCAAGACCTTCACTGAAGAAGGCAATGCTAGGCAATCGGGAAGGAAGCCAATGCAAGGCCATCGTGCAGAAGGCAATGCAAAAACCGTCGTACAGAGGAAGGCAATGCAAGGACTTCAAGGTAGAAGGCAATGCCAGGCAATCGGGGAGTAAGGCAAAATCAGGAAGGAAGGCAATAAAAGGCTATTGTGGATAAAGCCATTGCGATATCACATCGAAACTACCCAAATGCATCTAAAAGGCCACAGGTGGCTTCTTACTTATTTGTTTCATGTTTATTCAAAATAATCTTGAAGACCCACCCCCATGGCTTGTTGCGTAATGCATAGTCATGACCTCCCTGATTCAATTGGTGGTGATTTTTAACCAAAAGAAAAAGAAAAGTGAAAAGCACTAAAATACCTTCGGAAATGCTGAGAAAATGTATTTTGAAGAAATCTTACATGAGAGGGTTTCTATGTATATCATCTATCTAAACAAGGTGAAAATATTGAATTTCATTTTTTGAGAAATCTCTCTGTGCCGCCCCTTTAAGCTTAACTGATTGAAACTAATATCAGGCAAAGCGCGCAAAAATGTGGGGTTTTTTTGGGGGGGGGGGGGGGCGGGGGGGGGGGCGGAGGCGTTGTCCCCACAGTGAAAATTATTGGAACGAGGCCCCCTCGCGTGCACGGTCTATGTTCCTTACCCATCCTCCTCCTCCTCTCTTCCTCCTCAATTGTTTTCCTTTTTATATTTCTCTTTTTTTCAATTGGGCAAGGGGAGGTGGGCATGGCCTGCTGGCCCCCTGGTTATGCCACTGGTTGTGGGGGAATGCCGCTGGCGGTGATTCAGTGGGCCGAGCTGTTGGGGTTTAGCTCCTTGCTACATTAACAATATTTACATCCGGTATGTTATATAACACTGACACGGTTCAGAGACGTAGAGAGTGAGAGACACTAATAAAAGCTCCATCCCATACCCCCTCCTCCTCCCCTCCTTCCCGTTCCTTCCTCCTCTCCCCCTCTCCTCCCTTCTCTCTTATTGTTTTTCCTCTGGGGACGCGGTGGGCTTGAGCCCCCAAAACCACCCCCGCCTGTTCACCCACCATTTCTTACCTGTAATTCTTTTGTATACATCCTATAACCATTGCAGTGTGTTATATACTTTGCCTTTATACAGGGTGTCTCAAAAAACCACCCGTGCACGTGTCAGTGGCGTACCCAGGGGGTGGGGGGGGGGGGGGGTCCAGGGAGCCGGTTTCCCCTGAAATATCCCCGTCGGTAAAAACGACCCTCCGTCGGTAGATTTGCGATTTTGACCATGCGATTCTTTTGGCCAGTTATCCGGACAACTTCATCGCCTCCCCCCCACTTATCAGGATTTCAGCTGCTGACGGGGAAAAAATTGTGCAAGTTTTTACGATATTTTTTGGGAGTCTGTACAAAAAACCCATGCCTTTCGTCGGTACAATTATGGTTGTGCCCCCCCCCCCCCCCCTCCCCCAGTTTCCAAACGCTGGATATGCCACTGTCACGTGTTAACCCCCCCAACTTACTGACCATTAACTTCTAGAATTTGGTGTAACAATTGTATAAAAACATATTGATAGACTAAAACGCTTAGCTTTCATATACCGTTTATTTAATCTGATTTGGTTTTGTCAATCTTAAGATTTGACCAATTAACTCATGATTAAAGTTACCTAAAATCTACGTACGCGTTGTGTGCCACTTTACAGTTTAGAATGAATAGAAAGGGGTACTCCGGAGAGGAGAGGTGGGGGGGGGGGGGGGGGGGGGGGGGGGTGTAGGGGTTGTTACCAGTTACCACCCTAACAAAATCCAATCCGAAATGCAGAGTATGCTAATTTGGGTACCATGGTATACGAGCTAGGTTCCCTCTATCCCAGTGGTTCTCAACCTTTTTGCCCCACGACCCCTTTTGACATTCCTGGTTAGTACCGTGACCCTCAAAACACAAATTGAATACAAACACCAGCCGGATATCATAAATGAAACTGCTTAGTTTGGGTGCGTGCGCGAGCGCAGCTAGCGAGCAGGACATTTTGCATATTTGAACGTTTCTTTTGGATGTTTCTAAGCTTTTTTAAAGCGAAATGTAACACGGTTCCCCCAAAACCTAAATTTATGAGCCCTTCATGAGTCATGACCCCCTGGAAAACCCCAAACGACCCCCATGTCGGGGTCACGACTCCCAGGTTGAGAGCCCCTGCATGCTCTATCCGTACATACCAAAACAAGTACAAACATCACCACAAGCATGACGTCATGGCCAAACATGGCCGACCTCAAAATTCCACCGTATTCGCTGGACTGTATATAGGGGGAAATAGAAATATTCGCCGAAAAGTTCCAAATATCGGATTTCACCCGTTTTTTTGTTCACACGGTCAGTTTTTCACTCGGGGTTAGGATAAAATATGAACTAAAAATAGCTCCAAGCGCCTGTACCCCACGCCAATTCACCATACCCCCCACCCCATTTCAAGACGGAATGCGACCCCCCGCAAGACCTTGCTGTAGGCAACATGTCGAACATCCTCGGGCATTTTAGCAACGCATTGCGGTGTGTGCCTTTGAGTTATAAGAGGGTGTAAATGTGTTGATTATTTGTGAGGGTTGTGTTTCATTTGAAGTTAGGGAGGGCGAGGGGGGTGGTGAGGGGGGGGGGGGGGGGGGGTTGCGGTGTGTGTTTTTGAGTTAAAGAAGGGTGTAAATGTAATGATTATTTGTGAGGGTTGTGTTTCGCTAAGTGAGTTTTGAAGTTTGAGTGGAGCATGACTGTTTGATGTGTGCGGGCTCGGGGTTTTCAATTTTAAATGTTTTAATTCTATGTGCAATATTTTATAATCTAATGGTCTTTTATACTATAACTATAATGTATTTTTATTTTATGTATTGCTATATCAATGTTAATATACCAGTTATGAATGTATGAATGAATGAATGAGCCGAGTCTGAATGGTAGGGGTGCGTAGGTTGGATGTGTGTGTGTGGATGTTTTTGAGTGTTGGTTGTTTAGTGGTATTCGGTGAGTGTGAAGATTGGGTTCATGTAATTAATTTTAGTAGATTATATTGTTTCCTTTAATGATTTATATTTTTTACTCCTCCTGATGTCAATCAAGTTGAGCTTAGCGAGGACCTTACTCAGTATTATCGGAGGATACGTCTCAAAGAATTTTTTCTTGATGCCCCACCATCTGTACCTGAGCCGTTCTACAAGAAGAGTACTTGGGTTCCTCCCAAGAACAGAGTCCCTGCCCTTGAGACTTATGTCCAAGTCGTTAGCACCCAGGTTAACACTTCTGAGCAAGTTTCCCGCAGATCTCATGACAATATCCCTAGGGAGGAACGCCAGGCACTGAATTCCATCAGGTTACGGACAGACATCATCATCAAGCCAGCAGCCAGCAGACAAAGGGTCAGCAGTAGTTGTCATGGACCGACAGAAGTACATTGATGAAGCCATGCGTCATCTTGATAACCGCATTCATTATGCTGTTCTTGACTCCGATCCAACTAACACATTTTCTCAACAGATTCAGCATACCCTGGATGACATGCATCAGCGTCATGAGCTCTCTGACAAGGCCTTTGAGTTTCTATCTCCCAAAGATTGCAGTGCTGCCCGCTTCTACCTCCTTCCCAAGATCCATAAGCCGGGCAACCCAGGCAGACCCATCATCTCTGGCAACGGCTCCCCAACTGAGCATATATCCCTCTTTGTCGATAACTTCATCAAGCCTCTTGTTCCACAGGTTCCCTCCTATATCCATGACACCCCGGACTTTCTCAGGAAACTCGAAGCCATCAAGAACCAAGTTCCAAGCACCGCTATTATTGGCACATTTGATGTCAAGTCCCTCTATACCAACATTCCCCATCAGGAAGGCATCGAAGCAAGCCGTGCAGCTTTGTCCAATGTTGGTCATTCCAGTCCTCCCATATCTGACATTGAATGCCTCATGAACCATGTCCTAACCAAGAACAATTTCACTTTCATGGACAGGACCTACTTGCAGGTACATGGCACAGCTATGGGTACTAGGATGGCTCCTTCATGGGCCTGTCTTTTCATGTCTAGGCTGGAGGAACAAATGCTAGCTGAAGCGCCTTGTCGACCTTGGATTTGGTTGCGGTACATCGACGACGTATTCTTTATCTGGACCAGTGATGAAAGCAGCCTCCTCACATTCATTGATCACATGAACTCATTTCACAGGACCATTAAGTTCACTTCTGATTACTCCCACCAACAGGCACACTTTCTTGATGTAACCATACAGAAAGCTGAGAATGGTATACTATCTACAGATCTCTTCACCAAGCCCACAGATACGCACCAGTATCTCCATGCTTCAAGCTGCCACCCTCGCCATTGTAAGACTGGCATAGCATATAGTCAGGCTCTCCGTCTCCGACGTATTTGCTCTAACGAATCTAAATTCTTATATCATGCACAGAATTTGAAGAAGCATCTGGTTACCAGGGGTCACAGCTCCACCAAAGTCCAGCAAGCCATCAAGAAAGTCTACTCTCTCCCGAGAGCCACAGTCCTTCAGGAGAAGTCTAGAAACCAAGACCCCACCCCTAAGATTCCCCTTGTCACCACATTTCATCCTAACCTTCCTCCTCTACGTCACATCACCAACACTAACCATCACATTCTCCACACATCAGACCGTCTTCGTCGTGCAGTTCCTGACATACCCATCCTGGCCTACAGACGCCCTCGCAACCTACGAGATATGTTAGTACGTGCTACTATTCCCCCATTAACTGATGATTCTCTCCCTACGCAGCATGGTACTTCTAAGTGCGAGTCGACCAGCAGGTGCGTCGTTTGCCGGGAACACATCAAGGAAGGCGATTCCTTCACCAGTCACACCACCCATGCCACCTACAAGACGAAGGGTCACATCACTTGCACCACATCTAATGTCATTTACCTCTTATCATGTAGAGTGTGTGGAGTCCAGTATGTTGGTGAGACCAAAAACTCACTGAAGAAGCGCTTCTATGGACACAGATCGACGGTCAACACCAACAAGCCACCTGTCGGACACCACTTTAATCTTCCCAACCACACTATGTCTGATATGATCTTACAGGGCATTGAATCTTTAGGTAGCCGTTCAGAAGTGGTACGTCTCAGTAGAGAGAAACTATGGATGAAGCGTCTTCTCACCATTCAGCCCCATGGCCTAAACATCCAGGAAGGGAACGATTAGTCTCAACCCCCCCCCCCCCCCAACCTCCATTTGTATCTCTGCAACCTATCACCCTATTACTTGTATTTTTTACCCATTTGTTTTTTTCCACTTTTTCTTTTTGCTACGTACCCTATGTGTTGAATCAGATTGCCGACTATAGCCAATTCGAAAGCTGTGCATACACATGTTGCTGTATACATTTCTATCGCGATGGTGTGTAGGAAATAAGAAAATCGATTCAAGGACAAACCGACTGGCTCCTTATTTACATAACAATTGTTCTTTGCAGACCATGTTCATGAATAGACTAGCTATAGGGACTCCATAGTTCAATGAAATAGTCAACACAATTATATTTACAGGACATTCTTTATCACAGTGAAATTGCGAAAGAAAAAAGTATCATTCAAAATTCAATAAGAAGAGGTATTTTGCAAAAGGGCTATGGTGCATTTTTTCAAAAAATGAGTTTGATATAGAAATGTATAGGGAAAAATCATATGTTTCAAGGAAACAAAGTCATTTTTTTCAAAAAGACCTACATCTCATTGTAAACAGCCATTGAAATTGTTGTTTTGTTGCAAAAGGGCCTGTATCCAGAATTAAATCGGGATACAGGCCCTTTTGCAACAAAACAACAACTTCAATGGCTGTTTACAATGAGATGTAGGTATTTTTGAAAAAAATGACTTTATTTCCTTGAAACATATGATTGTGACCTATACATTTCAATATCAAACTTATTTATTTGAAATGATTAAAATAAATGATTTTTTGTGTGTGGTATTTTTTCTTTATGTACAAACAGATGGAGTTTTGTTGCAAAAGGGCCTACATCCAAATTTTCAAAAAATGTAAACATGATTTAAAAATAAAATAAAACTAGCACATTTAAAATTTATTTCAATTTCAATTAGTATGTAGTGTACCTCTTTCATAATCCATTCAGTTTTTCAATTGCTCAACTTGAATATTTAGAAACAGTTTTTTGACTTTTTCTCAATAAGAGCCAAAGTGGATGTAGGCCCTTTTGCAAAATACCTCTTCAAATATAGCGAACGATAAACAATCCTATGTCAATTTCTAAAAATAAAGTGTAATAACAAACAGAAAAACATATAACATTTACAGGATTCGAACCACTGGCTTCATGATTGTGAAGCCGGCGCTCTGCCGATTGAGCTAATGAAGACTGTACATGTAATAATTTGAAAACAAAATTACATAGAGTTCAAAATACAAATATCACTTAAATCGGAGGCATAGGGTTATCGCCCAAAAATTGATTATATGCTGAAGGAGATTGTAATTATGATTTCATTATAATGCATTGCGCTACATTTTGAAACGATCCTAGACACCTATATTTTGTTCATACATACATTTCGCCATTACGTTTTGTCGATTAAAATTCGCGGAAAATCTATTGCACCGTTGGTTAAGGGATCGTCCAAAATCATCTTTTTTCTTTTGAGATAAAATAAACCAATAAAAACACCACCCGACCGACTCGATCATCATTCTAGTGATGCAATTCTAAATTAAGTGGAATCAAGGGAGTGCCATTCGCACATTGTTTACGATACCATGGTTATACCTTTGAAGGGCACCTAGAAATTACGATCACAGATAATAAACCACTGAAGATGATATTGGTTTAATTCATTATTTTAGTTGTTGCCCCACTCTTGATATCTATATACATGGGAGAATACAATATCTAGCACTAACAGCACTAAATAGTGATCATAAATCAAGCTTCTCTACTCTCTACCAAAGCTGTGAGTGTGATGGGCCAAGCTTGAATTGGTTCTTGCAACTCGGATGGGTTTTGTCGTTCGTTGGAGATGTCTTGGTGGATATGTGATGTGTAATTCGTTTGTTGGGGGGGGGGGGGGGGGGAGGGGGGGGGGGCGAAGCCACCCTATTTAGTATTAGCATGTGATTGCAAACAATTACACATTTAGGTCTTTCTAGACCTAAGTGGAGGCTGCATTGTGGCGACGGTCACATAATGCCTTTAAAAATTGGACGATCCCTCAAATTCCTCCGAATCGGGCGACCAGTATAATTGGCAATACCGATAGAGGTTATCCATCAGCTGCCGTCTTGTCAAGCAGGAATGATTAAAACTGTGTTTAAGATTTTTAGAAAGAAAACACACATCAGTCATGATCTGTGGCATGATAATCGTAAGCCAATTTGGTTACACGGTTTATGCCATGAATCGAACGTTATGCACCAATTCAATTGAACATAGAATAGGTCGGGTGCGATTCCCCTTTGTACGTCCGTTGCGCAATGACTATTACACTGAACCCGGTTATAGACTTATTCAGAGAGGAGTGGAATGGTGTAAAAAATCACGGTTTTGAAAGCATTGGCGGTGCAAATGCTCGTACAAGTACAATATTTTCACACTTATGACCACTACAATAGAGTCATATTGTCAAATATTAGGGCGCTTACATTATAGTTTATTATTTTTCTCAAATAAGAAGTTAATCAATTGGTTTCTTTACGATGGACTGGAACACGTCTACATTACTTGTTATGACGATACTAATGAATAGTAATATGCACTAAATATTCATTTCTAACTGATGATTGACAGTTCTCACATCACTGCTTGCCTTATCTCGTCCGTCGCAACTGTTACAGAGGGCGCTGTGTACATGAACAGATTTGATTACCCTACAGGCACAGATACAATGAGGCTACCGCCTGTGCAGGCTGTCTATAGTCGGGAAGATGCCATTGTAAACTGCCGCGAGTAACTGAGCTACTGCAATATTTATCCTTGAAATATCGTACAGGTATGTTACGATATTCACAAATGTAATAACTACACTATGAGCCATTGAGCCTTTGAGTAAACTTTAATAATAGTCGGTTTTTATATAGCGCTTACACCGTGTGGAACACCGTCTCAGTCAGGCATGTTCATAAAAGTTTGAAAATAATATTATCTCTTTGAAAAGGAAGAGTCTATTCGCACAACTGTTGTACGAATAAGCGAGATATCGCTGTAATTCGCACAACTGTTGTACGAATAAGCGAGGTATCGCTGTAATTCGCACAACTGTTGTACGAATTAGACGAGAGTCTCTGTTATTCGTACAACTATTGTAAAATAAAAGGGGAGTCCTATTATTCGTACAACTATTGTAAAATAAAAGGGGAGTCCCTGTTATTCGTACAACTATTGTAAGATGTGAGCCCCTTCTTGGGGGAGTCCCCGTATTCGCACAACTATTGTGGGAGTAATATTATACTTACACTATTTCAACTATTGTAATAATTCGACGGGAGGCCCCTCTGGGAAAGTCCCTGTTATTCGTACAACTATTGTTCATGTACATTATAATTGGGAGGGGAGTATCTTAGTATAACTGTTGTAAAAAATAGGGGAGTCTCTGTAATTCGTACAACAAGAGGGGGGGGGGTCCCTTTTCATTCATTGTTAAAACATTAAAATAAGATCGAGGGAGTCCCTGTAATTCGTACCGTACTATTGTTCAATAGGGGTTCCATGTGGGGGGGGGGGGGGGGGGGGGGGGGTTCCCTTTATTAATTCGTAAACTATTGTATGGGGGGGGGGGGGGGGTGGTCAATGTAATCACCCCCTGATCTTTCATATAATGTATATGCAAGGAGTTATCATAGTTAACATAATAACTCTTTGGGTAGGCCCTATATGTGATGGCCAAGGCAAAATGAAATAAAGTGATATTGCTTTTCAATAAAATATTGTTCAAAAGTACACACCAAATCGCACCAAATGGGTTTGAAATTTTAAAAAAAATCCAATTCTGAGGGGGGCACATCACCCATCAGACTCGCCCTGTTCGAGCTTTTATAGACAATCTATACTTAAATCAAGAAAATATCAGTAGGCCCTATGCTCAACTTCTTTCTTGCATTGATAAAAAAACCAAAATATTGTTTGTAAATGAAGAGGTGGCTTCAACTTTTGTCGATAAAATGTTGGTCAAAAGGAATCAAAAGATATACACCAGATCGCACCAAATGAGTTCGAAAATTGAAGAAGAAAAATCTACTTCTGAGGGGGGGCGAGGGGGCACATCCCTCGGGACATCCCTCCTCAGACGCCCCCCTCAGACCTCAGACACCCCCTGTTCGAGCTTTTTAGGGGAACATCCCCCCTAAGACGGCCTAAGACGCCCCCTCCCCTATTTGAGCTTTTAAACCATCTATCTATATACTTAATTGATGCAGGCTTGATGCTCGAATCTCATTGGTCCAGAGTCGTTGTGCGAATTACAGAAATCTTCGTGCAATTCGTACAACAGTTGTACGAATAGCCATTTCCCTTTGAAAATGGAATACATGGAAACAAAGTACTTTACAATAAAAAATGATGGTTCAACCATGTCTGCAGGCTGAATAATAACAAAGTTACAACCAAAAGTAGTTTTAAGTTTGCCTCACACAACAGTCATGAGTACTCGGCTATATCTTGCCTCACGTCCCGTACGGAATAAACCGTATAGCTACAACGTATTATTAATTGGTTTGAGCATGCGCACTTGAGTTACGGGACGTCTAGCCAGACATTGCCGAGATAATTATACTAGGGATACATCGGCAGTCACAGCGAGGGAGGCCACAAGACATGCGCAATTGGACCAAATTGGTGACGGATCATATTACTACTATACTAGCGTGTGTAAAAATGACTTTGAGAATAAAATAAAATGTGATATTCAAAACTGCTAGTTTCTGAAAGTTTCAAAAGGTTTCTTGCTGATTCAATGCAGATTTTATCTTCATTTGCAACTTTAGGATTTGTCAAACCCACACATATTATTCAGAATATCAGTTTACCTAAACACGCAGACATTTTTTGGTTAAATTGGTCGGGATAGGAATGGAATACATATTTAATCATAGAGTAAAACATGTTAGTTGTATTTGGAATAATAATTGATCAAAGTTTAGTATATCGGAACACCCGACCGGGAGCCAAAAGGGCACACGGCCTCTGTTAAAAATAGGGCACGGCCATTATGGCCGTGATTTTTTTACTTAGCCGAGGGCATCGCGGCCAAATGTGAGGGCATCGCGGCAATGGTCACGATGGCCGTCGTGTAATTTGAGCCCTGGTCATGACATCGTTTTCTCACTCCGTTACTTTCAAGAATGGAGTGATGGGACAATAACTCTCCATTCGTTAATTTACGAATGGAGAGTTTTTTGTTACGAATGGAGAGTTATTGTTTAACCCTAACACTCTTGAGTACTACGAATTACTACAATGCGATGTGCTTGTGTCACCCGGTTCGGCAGTTTTTCGAATGAAATAATGGCCCCAGGGTATATACTTGGCGAAGTATACTGAGCCAAATATGGTTGACCCCCGTGGCCTATCGGTAGATCGTTTGCCTCTGAACCCAGAGGTTCGGGATTCGAGCCCCGGGGCGTGAGGGCCCTTTTTCCCCCTCGCCTTTTGGCCGCAAATTTTGTTGTTGTTGAAAAGGTGCTTCAGGGTTATAGGTTATGGATGGAGCGATTTGTTTCTTCTTTTTTCAAAATGTTTCTAATTTTGGTCTCTAAACCATAACACTCTTTCAATCATGATCGGACATTGATTATAGAAAACAATGTGTTGTAATGCATCTTTAATTCAGTGTATTGACGTTTTGATCGTCTTGCATGATCAAAACCCACTTTGCTTCAGGAAGTTGTAAATCCCCCTTTTGTTGTCTAGTACTTAAGTCTTAAAGTCGCATGTTGTCCAGCCAGGCGTCAGCTCTGCCAAGCCTGCAAAATTGTCTTTGTTCTCTATTGCATTCTGCTGACTTGCGACGTCTATCTTGGCCCTAGGGAACCACAATGCTATTTGGTTACAACTTACAACAAGTCCAGAGATCGGAAATTCCCACCCACCCACCCTATTTTTTTCCTTTTGGATGCTATTTCCCCACCTTCTGGTTCCCGGTTTCTCCCATTGAGCATCCTGGCGGCGGTTAATTTTTTCCATGGGCGACCACTTTTCCGTCAATGCGGTTCCCAGCTTGCTACCAATGGGCATCTGGTGGTGACCTTTTACTTTTGGTAATCCACAGGGTACCCCACAGGTTTGGGGGTTCCTTGGCATCTTGTTTGGTAAATTTATTTTGTCACTTTCTTTACGCATCCAAGTATGATAGGTTTCCTTTTCGCTGGGCAGAATTTGTATAGCAAAAATGTCATTCCAATTGAAATTGGAGGTTTTAAGTTTTGAGTAAAACGTGGAACGAGACTAATCGGAACCAATCATATATATTGGGATTTGAAATGGTTTAGATACATAAATATGACCATGAATTGAAAACCGCTTCCGGCTGGGAAGACGCATATTTTCGCTGTGATTAGGGCCGATTTTATATCATTAAAGGTATATTATGTGATCTTTCCAGAGAACGCCCACAACATCGAAAAAAATTGAAAGCAGATTTTCTTGCAGATTTACATTTCTGATCATAAATCATACATACATTCCAAGTTACGGGGGCGATACGATTCTTAATTACTTCAAAATCATGGTTTTAGAGTGAAAATAAACTTATATTGGGATTTGAAATGGTTTAGATACATAAATATGACCATGAATTGAAAACCGCTTCCGGCTGGGAAGACGCATATTTTCGCTGTGATTAGGGCCGATTTTATATCATTAAAGGTATATTATGTGATCTTTCCAGAGAACGCCCACAACATCGAAAAAAATTGAAAGCAGATTTTCTTGCAGATTTACATTTCTGATCATAAATCATACATACATTCCAAGTTACGGGGCGATACGATTCTTAATTACTTCAAAATCATGGTTTTAGAGTGAAAATAAACTGTCGGGATAACACAACAGTTTATATTTTCACTCTAAATTCACTCTAAAACCATGATTTTGAGGTAATTAGGAATTGTATCGCTCTGTAACTTGGAATGTATGGACGATTTGTGATCAGAAATGTAAATCTGCAAAAAAATCTACTTTCTAAAAAAAATCATGAATAGAGGGCGCTCTCTGGAAAAGATCACATAATATGCCTTTAATATCTCATTTTTGGGAGCACTTATGGAGCTGAAAATTTATCTAGGATGTAATAACAGTACATAGCACAGACATGACCCAGGTAAGTCGATACAAATATTCTAGAAATAGGAAAACTAGAAACGAAAATCGCCGACGTCCTATCAATATGTGTGGTGGCTTGGGAAAACCCTTCACATGGTCATTTTCTAGCAATTTGGTTTTTTTTATGGCTGAGAGCTTCATAATCTACTGAGTATTGGACTGTTTACATTTTTCAGAAATTCCATCTAGAACTACAGTAACAGTATTTTAAAGTCGGCAAGTTTAAATGCAACACTAAAAATTGAAACTGACAATTCAAAGGTGTACACAAAATCTTAAATGCTCTAATAAAAATAAAACTACATTGTTATGTCACACAGAATAGCTTGTCATATGAAAAGGACTTTTGATATGAACCTAGTTTTTTGCAATTTTATTAACAATTGTAAGTTCTTCACTTTCAAAATCTTTACAATGCATTGTCGGAATTCACAAGTGGTTACCATGGTAACAATGTCATTTTACGTAGCATTTTACACATAGCATTTTACACATAAAATTTGATAAACAAGGTTCAGAAAAGTACTAAAATAAACTTAACATCTGGAATTTTGCATAAAAAACTCCTGGAGACTAAAGTTCAAGGTATAATCTCTATCTTGGGACCAAGGTTGGAAAATTGACTTGAAACTCATTTGTTAGGAATATTTTGGTATGACCCAGATATCTCAATATTAATATTAGCGACTTCCGACGGGTTTTCTCATACCACCACACATATGCTTTCATTTCATAGGTCTCATATGAGACTGAGTCTACTGATAGCTATGAATGATACGAGCTAATTCAAATTGGGCTGATCAATATATTTAATGCCAATAATGGCCATGATAAGAATTAATGAATTGAGATATCCTTTAGGATTATCTTAAAGTTGGGTAGCTGCTATCATCTAAAACTAATAAAAGTGCGCCTACCCAGCTGCCAGATAGATGATTGATGTATGTAAATGGCAGCGATATAATCTGAGACTAATATACCTATATTACTTTATCTCAGTCAGATATATATCATATAGGCCCTTAGCTAGGGATGTTCATATCATTGACTACAGAGGGCGACATTTTTTTGAAAATTAGTTGGCCGAAATATGTAGAAAACTCCACGTTTACCTCTTTTAAATACAGCGATGTAGTATGATGTGGCTAGGATGTATTGACTGATGTCTATATAACCCCGCACAAGCAACTAGACATCATTAAAGTAAACCCTTTTTTTACCTAAAATGGTTTATAATGGGAATGACTTGCCCAGTTTTCAGCAATATATGATATGAGGCACGTAAAACACTGCACAAGAGATAGAATCAGCAAGAAACCTTTTGAAACTTTCAGAATCTAGCAGTTTTGAATATCACATTTTGTCTGCGTGTTTAGGTAAACTGATGTTCTGAATAATATGTGTGGGTTTGACAAATCCAAAAGTTGCAAATGAAGATAAAATCTGCATTGAAAATACGAATTATTTTTCGCGAAAATGTTTGGTGTTTGGTATAATTCCCTACATAACCAGCAGCACCGTCTGAGTGAGGCCCCATGGCTCAAACGGTACAGGACGAGATGACTAGATTTGACAAGATTTAGGGTTTCCCAAGTTTGATGGAACTAACTTTAAATAAATAACTTTAAATAAATAAATTTAGATAAAATAAATTTAAATAAAATAATAAATAAATAAATTACTTGAAAAAAATAACTTGAAAAAATAACTTGGAATTTTTTTTTGAATTGAGAGTCTAACATCTCCTGTGCTTGCACACACCCACCTCTGCTTGGAGGTAATCAACCTTTGGCCTGTGTTGTTGTCTAGATGGCAAAGTTCCCTTAGCCTCAGCACATAGTATTCAAGAGTTGATTGACTGTCAATGGGGTTCACAGACCCCTCCAGGTTCAGATGGTTAGGGAGGAGAAAGGCTCATCCTTAGGTCATGGTGGTTTCCCAGATTTGCATTTATGGTATTAAAATATGTTGATTGACAAACTAAAAAGACTGTCACGGTAATGTTTATATTAAAAGTCCTAGTGAGGTTTACATTAGGATATAAATAAATAACGTAAACATAAAATGGCCTTGATGCCTTTGATTCAAATCTTGGTTTGGCCTTGGTGCCCCAGAACATGGCCTCGGTGCCCCAGAACATGGCCTCGGTGCCCTTCAAAATGGTATAATTCTTAAGGCCAAAGTGGCCGTGCCCCTAAAATGACGAAATTTGAGGCCTGGTCATGACGTCATGGGTGTGCGTTAAATGAGGATATTGCCCAAGAAAGAAGACATTTCTATACAGACCTCTACAGTATTGATGTAATAGGTGTGTTAATGTAGTAGATCTGACCGGGAAGTCCTCTTTTGGTCCCTACACAGGTGCGCTGGATGTTAATGCGGACTATCCCAGCCTCTAAAAGTTGTGGGTATACCTTTATGGTTTGTTGTTTAGATGGTTGTCAGTTGTGAGCAAAAGTTATATATTTCTTTTCTTTGCTTACAATTGTTCAGAATTCTTGGACTTAGGGCCTTTGTGCTCCTTTGATATTCCCCCATACCACCCCTATCCCCCTCCCTATCCCCCATGTCAACAGTATTACAGATTATTCCATATTCATTTATTTCACAGTTGAGATATCTACACATTGTTACTCATCGAATTCCTTGTCAAACACTTGGATAAACAAGACTAAATCGGCAAGCAGCATAGGTGAAGGCACCCATCGTGACTGTTAGGCTCCTGTACAGAGTGTGTTAGTCCAGTACCTAACCAGAACAAGAACAAGGTGAAGGCACCCATCGTGACTGTTTAGCGCTGGGTGTGTTAGTCCAGTACCTAACCAGACCAAGAACCAGGTCTTATAACGACTGATAGGAAAGCAGAACAGGTTGACAATTTGAGTGATTTTAATGCAATATCAGGTATGGAATGGGTGTCTTTTACTCTTTTTATTTTGTCATTTTATGAACATGTTTATGTAAAGTTATTATATTTCACCAAGTTTATACAGTACAAAGTACAGAGCATTGTATGGTCCAACGGAACAGCGCGGGATTCATGATCATGAGGATGTGAGCTCTAGCCCTGCTTGGGCAAGATACTAATAGTCTCAATTGCCTTGTCAACCCAAGCGATATTTGGGGAGCTGTTAAGAGTCGCAATCTAAGGCTGTGCACTGTTGGCCTGTAGCCGCCCGAGTGTAGCGATGAAAAGGGGTTCTGATTTGAATTGGCAGCGATAATAATTGGCCAAAAGCGCTTTGGGACTTTGCTTGCATTGTGGAAAGTGATAAGAACGGTGTACTATTTACAAGTGGAGAAGAGGGTAGGTATCCAAGCACCGGGGTATGACAATTGAGCTCCTTTAGTATTTATCAAAGGAGCGCATATTTTATATTTATCCTTCCAGAAACACTGTTAGATAGACAGGTAGTGCTCAGGGGATAAAACATATTTTCAATAATAAAAACCCTAATCATCTAAAATGTGTATTGATTATTCACACATAATACAAAACCATTATATCTTCGATGTTTTTTAGAAATTCAAATTTGATCTAAAACGGATAATTTCTTTTGATAATTTGTCAAAACTTGTCTTGTCCAACCCTACCTACATGTAAGTCCACCAGAAGAACAGAGTTTTACACCTATACCAATTTCTAAAATGAATCTGCCAACATTGGCTATTAGCCGGTTAGTTTACTCCAGGAAAAAGGGGACATTGCCCAATAGGCATTTCCTATTAACACATCAATCTCTTTTTTCAGGAAAACCTGGACACATGCATGTTACTGAAATCATCCAGGGCTGAGTTAAGCAGATCTGAGCTCTAATTTTGGTTCACGACTACAGGTATGTTACCAGAGTGTACTTTTTAAAACTATTTTCTTGCGTCAGGCGTCTGCAGACAACATTCCAAAATGTCACAAAATGTTTCAAAAATGTAAAAATCATTACATTTTATTACCATATTTGGAATTACCCTGAGAAATGCATTAAAACATGCTCAGTAGGATTCAGTAATCCTCGAGATAGACCTTGAAAGTTGGAAAAGGTTTCTGAAAAATATATTTTGAAAATGGTAAAATCAAAAGCCGCGTGGAGAGTGTTAATTACACTAGCAACCAAAAGTATTAGGACACCTTACAAGCTGCAAATTGAGAGAAAACACTGGGAATCTATTGAACTATTGTATTAGCTTTTTGGTATTCTATGGTTATAAAATTAGTAGAAAGTTCTTAAAAGTTAGTTACAATAAATTTGGGATGATATTCCAACTTACGATATTATTATTTAAAAGGAAAACATTTGTAACAATATTTCAGTGATTAAGGTTTTTTGCATAGATTCATGTATATTTAGTTAATCTGAGTCAAATAGCTTGGCAAAAATTCTACAGTCATGATGAAATGATAGCCATGTGTAGTGTGCTCAGGTTATGTAGGTGCTATGAGAAAGTACTGAGAATTTGGTTGGCTTCCATTTAAAATATGAAAGTAAAGGTGTCAAAATGAAACTAAATTTCCCTCCCAAATATCTTATTATGAAGATGAATTAAGAGATCAGGTGTCAATATGTGTGAAAGATTAAAGACTAGTGACAATATTGGGATTAGTTTTACTTGAGTGAATCCATTGACAAACAATTGAGAAAGGTTTTTTTGAAAGGAAGTCAAAATTGTCAGACTGCCCATCATAGGATTACATTGGCTATAATGAGGTTGATGAATTATTCATGAGCTGTTTCCAATGAG
Organism: Ophiura sarsii; assembly: GCA_035610835.1. Taxonomy (NCBI): domain Eukaryota; kingdom Metazoa; phylum Echinodermata; class Ophiuroidea; order Amphilepidida; family Ophiuridae; genus Ophiura; species Ophiura sarsii. Next base: position 46,628,031 of record CM069456.1, on the reverse strand, counting down.
AAATTTGTATTGGGATTTCAAGAAGGAACATGTTTTCTTCAAGTGCATGGAATTGAATTAGCAGATGTTGTAGGAAACATGAATTTATTAATGAGAAGAGATTCAACAACACATTTGTTCAACTCGTGGTGAAATATTACACTCCAAATTGAATACATCGGATGATATTGACACCATAACCAAGTGTCCTAATACTTTTGGTTGCTAGTGTATAAGGAGTACAGGTATAATGTAATTTGTACATGAAAAAATAAACGCACTTAAATACCCTCACTCATGATGTTAAATATCTAAGTCCCACAGCAATATAACGTCATACAATCATAGCTTGGAACAAGTAACTGAGAGTCGTATGAGTGAGCTTTATATAAGGTGAGAGTTAAGGCCATATTGGGCATATATAAAAAGACTATTAATACATTCCTTTTCAGTTTCTCTCTTTTTGGACAGTTTCACTTCACCCTTAAATTACAACTTTGTAATTTTAACCACATTTTCACTAAAACAAACCTACATTATGAAGAAAAGCTTGGAAATCCCCGAGAGACCATTGGTTTTGGAAACATTAGTCAAATTTCCAATATTGCCTACCGCCTTTTTTCAGACAAATTCAGTGTAACTAATAGACGAATGCATTTTGTTTTGTATTCCTAGGATAACCGGGACTTTGAAGACCAACCATCAATAAAGAGATCCACCGAAGTATAATTCCGTCAAGCAACTACGTCACAAGTAATATAATACTATAAAGAATTAATTTTAATAGAATAGAAGTAAATAATTTATATATTTTAAGCTAAACAGAATCTTGTGTTATACTACTATTATATATAATCAATGTGAAGTGAAGGAAAATTCAGTTCTGCTCAAATTACGCAGTTGAATATCATGTCAGAATCAGAATGAATAACATTATCCATATCTGATGTGATATTGATGGAAAGTTTTACAACTTGATACTACTATCTGTTAAGGTCTGTACTGAAATAGAATACTCTCTTAAGGGACATAATTTCCTTACATTTCGGTATAAACGAAACGGCACAAGAAGGTGACACTGTATGCAAATTCATATCAATTAATCATTGTATTCGCAAACCACTACTCTTGAACACTGTATAATACAGTGCATTGCTGAATTTTAATATCTGTTAAAGAGAAGTCTCATTGATATTCACATTGAGTCCTGGATATTGTAGATGCAGTATATGACTATACTTCAAATATCTATAGAAAAAACATAACATCAATATTCATATCAGGCAATTTACCGCTTCTTGAATATTCATATCAGGCAATTTATCGCTTCTTGAATATTCATATCAAGCAAATTACCACTGCTTGAATATTCATATCAGGCAATTTACCGCTCCTTGATACGTATTATATTTAGTCTTATAGATCCAGAGCATTGTTTTACTGTGAGTGAAGACACATCTCATTAATATTAAATAATCAGTCCATTCATGTCCCGGGGGTTAATGGATTCCTTCGGTTTTGAAAAGTCGTACAGAAAATAAAATATCAAGGCGTAGTATCCAGCTACCTGCACTGATACCAATTTAAAGTCTACAAAATCAAGTTTGATCAATGTTGGATAAACAAGTACTTCTTGTTATTGTTTAGGTCTGTCTTCTGACAGAATGGCATGCTCAAAAGAGTATAACAACAAAGATTTAGCAGAATGTGGCATTTGTCTGATGGTTATGGAAGAACCGAAAGCTCTTCCGTGCCTGCATACCTTTTGCTTGAAGTGTCTGTCTAAATGGGCTGAAGGGCGCACTGATGTAGTTAAATGTCCAATTTGTATGCAAGATTTTAAAATTCCATCTGATGGAGTCAAAGGGTTTGTAACTAATTTTTTTATTAACACCTTGAAAGACAGACGCGAACTTGCTGATAAGTTGCACGTTAAAGGTGCACGGATCCCTTGTTCCTGTTGTGGGGCTACCGATTGCAAGGCTGAAGCCTATTGTACAGATTGCAACGGTTTCATTTGTTCAGAGTGTGGAAGCATACACAGGCGGATTCTTTTGATGCAGAGCCATAAGACAATACCATTTGATGATCTCCAGTCTGGTAAGGTTGATATTAAGATGTTGATGAAGCAGGAGTGTTGTAAAGAACACAAAGGTCAGGTGTTGAGATTTTATTGTAATACCTGCAGAGTATTGATTTGTCATGAGTGTTCTATAGTCGACCATCCCGTTGCTAACCATGATCTTGTTAACTTGAAAACTGCATCTAAGGATCAGAGGTTGGAAATCAGACAGTTGTCTGTAAACTGTACCCAGTCAAACAACTCGGTGGTTGAATATCTGGCAAATGCAGAGAAAATTCAAAACAACTTGGAGAGAAATCTGAAGAAAGCGAAATCTGACTTACATAAGGCAGCAGAGGCAATACGAGTCAAAGTTCTTGCAGACATACAACAGAAGGAGACGGAACTGGAAGCAAAATTATCAAATGCTGCGGCTGAAAATATGAAACAGCTTGATACCCAGAAGGATAATCTCCAACTACAGCAGACAAGATTCCAAACAGCAGTGCATATGGCCTCAGAGGTTACAGAGACAGGGTCAGACTATGATCTTGCCTTGGTTTACTCTTCCTTGAAGACTAGCTTGACCCAGTTAAAAGATTTGAAACCAAATGGCGTTGATGGTAACCTTGGCGATATCAATTTCATAACAATCCAGTCCAGCTTTCCGGACATGCCATCTCTTGGTTTTTTGTCACTTGATAAGGATCTTGGTCAGGCATCATCATTGACAAAGGTCAAAGGTGCACCAGCTGATATGCCGTCTCTTGGGTCTTTATCTCTTAGTAGTGAGCAAACATATGTAACACCAATGGCTAAGATCAAGCAGAAAAAGGATGGTGTTGGAGTATGGAAACTGGAAATGAAATTTGGCGAGGATAGATTTCAAGGTGCCCGGGGTATTGCATTGACACCAGCGGGTGATATCATAGTGGCCGATCATTACATTGGTACTGCATATGCATACAATCAAACAGGAAAGCTCAAATTCTGTATCGATACTAAGCAAGGGTTGACGCCGATGGAAACATCTTGCCCATGGAATGTTGTGACCAGTCCGGATGGAAGGATATTCATCACACACTGGGTTCCCCATGTCAATGTGTATGACACTAATGGAGCATTAAAATACAAATTCCATACAAAGCCTCCCAGGAATGTATCATCTGCACAGGAAACATGTCTCTGGGGTTTGGCAATGGATAACCAGGGAGATTTACTGGTTGGTGAAGTCAATCAGAAGTACATCAGTAAACATTCCCTGGATGGATCACATATTAGTAGTTTCAATGTGACCATCCCACCAGAGTATATTGCAGTCACTCCACAGGATCATATTGTTTTCTCATCAAGGTTTGGTGGAGGTGTACATATACTTAATAGTACAAGCAACATTATCCATATACTCAATCCTTCTACAGGTGTGTCATTATTGAATCCCTTTGGCATATGTTGCACATCAGACAATGATCTGTATATAGCCAACTACACAGATATAAATGTCGATGGTGGAGGAGGTATCCATTGCTATTCTGTGTCTGGGCAATACAAATGGTGTATCGCAGATACGGAAGACTACTACCATGATCTCGTTCTTAATGATGATGAAGACAAGTTGTTTGTGGTTAATGACATATGTGGGATGATATTTAGAAAAGAGTGAATTGGTTCTGCGTGAATTGTTTTAAAACTATCGTCGCTGTTCTGACATACCGGCACATCACGAAAAACTGCGTTTTGAGAAAATCGTGTTTGAAAATTTTCCAATTTTTAAAGACTTGTTAGAGAGCATTTACATCAAATGTCACTATCATTGTCAAAGAACACTAATAGATATATACTTATGTTTGTTATGAGCATGTTACAACAACAAATTGCAATTATTAATTAGGAGTAATTATGTCATAAAGTCATGTGCTGGTATGTCAGAAAGAAGAAAAAACCTTCATATTCGTCCTGCAGTTAAATGCCAGTGATATGCCGGTATGTCAGAACTGCAGTTACACGGTGGTCTATGGCAGAATATTGTGATGTGCCGGTATGTCAGAATACAAAATGAGGTTTCATGCCGGTATTTTGTTAAAACCCTGGCATATCACACTAATTAGTGCGGTATCTCATTAATTAATTACCTTTTTGTCTCAATTTGTTTTGAGAAATAAGAGTTTCAATTGTAGATCATAAAATGCAACTTAACTCATTTTGCCCAAAATGGCACATGTGCCGGTATGTCAGAACAGCGACGCTATATTTGTATGTAGTTTAGTTCCTGCACATTTTAAATACCTGTTATATATATGTAAAAGTTTCCATTATTATTATTATTATTAGTAGTAGTAGTAGTAGTATTATTAGTGTTAGTGATATAGGCTTAGGTGTTGTTTTAAAGGCGACTCCGGACAATACAGTTTATTCCGTCCAGTGTGTAAATGACGTTAAGGCGATTCCGTGCTTTGTTTAAATTACGTTAAGGCGAATTTGTAAACAAAGGTAATTCCACTTATTCCGCACTTAAAGTAATTATTATTATTATCATTATTATATTGGACACATATATTGCACAATGTGAAATATAAGTACATGGTTAACGTAATACAAGATAATAACCATTTGTTATATACCGAAATATTTCTTAATATGGGATATAATGTGTGTCCATTACGATTACAAGTAGAACTCCGAGTGAAAATAGAACTTTCCTGCATACATACTTTTACTTGAAATAAAAGGAAGTATGGAAGAAAAAAAAATCATAAATATTTGTTTGAAGAAGTTCATCAGGATTGAAATTTACGATGAAAGAATTGGAATTTTCTTTGTAACAAATCCATATGTACTCACTATTATCGACGTTTCACAACCTACTTCTCTGGTTGTTTCTTCAGGAATGAAGATGTTATTGATCCAGTGTTTCTAGAGGATTTCTGGATCAGCTGATCGTATGCATGACTAAGCTGGTAAGCTTAGTCATGTCGCAGACCAAAACCATGTTATCCACTGGGAGGGGGCAAAAATCCTACACCGAGAAAACGAGAGATACACTAGATGGATACGGGAATCCATCTGGATGAGAAAGAAAAGGTGAAATAGCCATGAACAATGATGGGGGCGGGGCTTACCAGCTTGGTCATGCATACGAACAGCTGATCCAGAAATCCTCTAGAAACACTGGATCAATAACATCTTCATTCCTGAAGAAACAACCAGAGAAGTATAGGTTGTGAAACATCGATAATAGTTAGTACATATGGATTTGTTAAAAAGAAAATTCAAATTCTTTCAATTTCATAAATATTAAATTTATTGTAGCCTACTTCTCAGGGTATCATTAACACAGTTTTAACAATGCAAAAATAGTAGCAATGGGTCATGGGGGAGAAAATCCTGTACTACGGGCCAAACCGACACATATTTTAGAATTTAAGTAAATGTTCGACACTTTGCTTTAATTTTTAAAAAATAAGAAAATTATTAGTTGTTGAAAAAAATTGCTAACATTTTAAATAGAAAAAGCGGCCAACCAGCCATACCTTAGTACCATACAAATCGTCGCTGTTCTGACATACCGGCACATCACAACAGAAATAAGTAAAGAGATGTGCCGGTATGTCAGAACAGCGACGAAATTAAGGATATCCCCATAGCTAAGTTATTTGCTACAACTTTATTTTCGTTGGGTCTGGTCATGCCATCCACTCAATGTTATGAATGATGTATCAAATTACAGAGACAGGACATTTGCTCACTTAATTAATGCTTGTATGTATTTCTTAGATTTTTGTTAGAAAATAATGATTTTGAATTAGCTAACATACCGTAAGGAACATATTTTGTTAGGTGTATTTCCACATGAGTTCTTTTGCTCATGAAGACAACAAATCTAATAACGATGAAAAAATACCTTGTTCTACGGGCCCGACCAACCCAATTTAAAAAAAATTCAAAAAATTCGACATCTTTTTGATTTTTCAATTTGTTTTCAATTTGTTTTGAAATATTTTGAAAATTCCAAAAAAATGCTTCAAAAATTAAACATTGCATTAAAATTTCCCCGACAGTGGCGTAGTGTTGGTTATTGAGCTCGATTTATGCGCAGGTTTGAAAGACGGACGCCACGTCACAACTCCCCCCCCCTCGCCACGACTTGTTAGTTTCTGACTCGGCGGCAATTCACAGAAGTTCCCGATTATTTTGTAAAACAGAACAAAGCAAAAAACCCTCGACCGATTGACCCTACCTTAGAGGTTCGTTTGCCCGTAGAACAGGTTTTTTTGTCGCCCAATTGAGAAATGAATAATCCTCTACATATACATGTATAGCTGCCATGTAGAGGATTGGTGTTCAAATGTTGTGTCGTTACCTGAATGATATCTGAAGATATTGTTATGTTGTTGTTGAAAATTGTCGTTTTTATGTGAATGTAAACCAAAAAAATTTCATTGCTATTTTCTCGATGTCAATCGAGGCCCTTAATGTATCATGTAGTGCTTTATCAGAAATTATGAATTTCAAAAATTAGAAAATCTATTTTCCTTCACAATTTAAATTAAAAACCTTTTACCCTTTTTGAACATTTAGTTTAATGTACAAATAGCTAGCGGATTTTGTGGAAGCTATTTGTAACACTTGCTTTTTTAACTTTTACACGCAGTAGATATTGATAAGCATGATAAGGAGAGATAGTCCTGACATTTTCAGCCTTAATAGCAGGTTTCGTTTTTAATGTATGACCATTTACATGCCAAAATGACCTTATTTAGGTAAGTTAGTTCATTTGTAAAGCTACTACAGCCTTTCTCTATAATTGTTTCGATTACGGGTGTAACATATGTGTCAAACTTTTGCCAAAACTTGCGGAGCACCTCCTGTATTAATGCTGATATTGCACAATGTTTCAATACTCTGGCATTTCCAGGAATTTAAGCATGTCACCTTTGTCAATTACAGTCTTCCAAATGTTTAACAGTCCAAAATGTGTGTCAATGTTACACCCGTTATCTAAATTTCCCATAGACTTGCTGTAGGTCAATTTAAAAAGTTTCAGATAGAGAGTTGACATTTACCCAACTATATCTCTATTAAAAGGAATGTTGAATATGAAATCAAAGAATCACAATTTTTTTGCTTGAAATTTGACATATTAGTCAGTCAGGATTTGGTTTAATGGGAAAAAACCCATATGCTTGTAATGTTGTAACTGACATACAATGAAATATTAATGAAATTAATAAAATTGTAAGACATATATATTGCCTGCTGGTTTGTTGTTCTCGGTCTGATGGATTTTAAAAATAATGTTTTTATGTTTGTAAACGTATAAAATGAAGAATAAAATAAAGAATAAAAGAAGTAAAAAAACCCTGTAGGCTGTAGGCAAAGAAGTGGTACACTTTAGATTTACTGTTTTGTTTACGCTCTTATCATGGGTATGATTTAATTGCATTTGAATAAAAAATGATGCAGTTTTCATTGTGCACTTAACCCTGTACCCGTGAAAAGAGCGTAAACAAAACAGTAAATGTACCACTTCTTTATCTCAATGAAAAGTTTCTGGAATTTCTGTAACTGAAGTTGCTAGTCGATTTGGAGTTTGAAGGAAGGTTGCACGGAAATTGAGAGACAGGTTTCGGCTTACAAACATGAATAATCCTGGTCATTGTAAAAGGATGAGTCTCACACCATACAGTGGAAACAATTGACGATGTGAGATGTTCTGATGATGATTGTCTTTTCATGGAGAGAGAGAAAGAAGAGGTACACTTTAGTTTTACTGTTTTGTTTCGCTCTTTTCATGGGTATAGGGTTAAGTGCAACAATGGAAACTGCATCATTTTTTATTCATCAATATTGGTGCCATTGTAACAAATGAGGTGTCAAAATCCGCCGAAGGAAATGCCTGTTCTTTCACACTTTTTGAATTTATTAAGGTTTCTAATAAATAAACACAAGGCGCCTTGAAAAAAGTGGATACTTTCTTTTTGTGCAGTGTTTATATTTGCCCTCTTGGTGAACAATTCATTGCTCGTCCGGGTTCTAAACCCCGGACCTCCTGAATTCCAAACAAGTGCCTACCAACTGAGCCAACGAGGACATCGACAATTGGTCTGGAAGCATTAGAAATGCATATAAACGCTTAGGATTCAACTTCACGTATTTCTCCCGCCTCTCTAGTGACAATCAGGATGAAGAAATAATATTAATGCTGGTCAGATGCTCAATTATTAGCATGCCAGAACCGTCCCACGATAAGCTAGGTCATTTGTGTATTGCTTTTTCTGTATAAAATAAACAAACTCGTCGCCCGTTGGTTTTTATTGACATAAATCATTATAGTTATCAATTTACAATGGTAGTGGGAGGAGTAGTTTTTTTTGGACGAATGTCACCTTTTTGGATCCATTTTGGGAGAATCGATGACCTGATGACTTACGGTGCAAGATTTGTGCCATGGAGGCAGGGGGAGAGGTGGACGGAAGTATGCGTAACTTAATTCAACCGTAACTATTTGGTAAAGATCATTAGCGTCAATTGCACGTGTCTTAGAACCGGAGATGTATCTTTTTGTGACATTTTAGAACATTTTAGACCCCGTGCCGTACATGCCAGAACCGATCCACCACAAGTTAGGTCATTTGTCTATTGAATTTTCTGTATAAAATAAACAAACACGTCGCCCGTTGGTTTTTACTGACATAAATCCTTATAATCATCAATTTACAATGGAAGTGGGAGGAGCAGTTTTTCTGACGAATGTCGACAAGTTATTCGGCCCATTTGTGAGAATCGATGACCTCGATTATGGTGCGTGGTTTGTGCCATGAGAGGCGGATATGTTAGAGTAAAGCATTACATTGGGCAACAGTATAATGTTTACATAATGCAACCGGCAACCCACATTATAATATACGACATGCCGATATTACAATGGAGTAGAATGAACAATAACATTAAATATGTGGATCTTAAATGAGTCTATTAATGTGTTATAAAGAGCCCAGGAGGTACAAATATGGTGACAGATGTGAGATAAAACATCGTTCTACTACCAAAATGCCGAAATTCCGCTAAAGAAATAAGCTGTAAGTGGGAAAAAGCCAAAAACTTGCGCTGTGTGACGTCCAGTCTCGGAAACTTTTTACTCGAAGTAAAGAAGCTTACCATGTGACAGAGACTCGATAAATCAATAAACAGTAAAGCAAGTCAGTAAAATGGCAACATATCAGGTACCTTCACCCAGTCCCGTGAAACTAAAAGGTGATATAGCGGAGAATTGGAAAATGTTTGAAGAGTCCTGGAAAGATTACTTAATCGCAACAGAATTAAGTGAAAAAGATGCCCCAATACAAGTGGCAACTCTCAAGCGCGTCATGGGCGACGAGTGTTGTAAAAGGCTTGCAAAGTTACAGCTTACTGCAGACCAGTTGAAGGACCCTAAAGAAATCTTAAAACAACTGAAAGAAACATTCACCCCGAGAAGAAATGTTATCTATGACAGGTTTATTTTCTTTACCACCGAACAATTGGCAATAGAAAACATAGAGGCATACGTCCACCGGTTACGAGGTTTAGCGGAACCTTGTGAATTTGGTATCCTTGAAGACCAGTTGATTAGAGACATGCTCGTCATCGGTACTAAGGATAGAGCAGCGAGAGCAAATATTTTCAGGCAGGCTGCATGCGATCTAAAGCATGCCATTGATATTTTGCAGATCAGTGAAGCATCAAGTATGCAGTTAAAACACCTGTCAAAAGAAAAAGGTCATGAAAGTGTTCACTACGGTAACTACACGCAAGATAGTCGTCGCAGAAAACAAAGAAACACAGCTGCCAAGCCAAATAAGAAGAAAGGCCAAAGTCAGGAAAAATCTGACAAGATAATAAACTGTAATCGTTGTGGCAGAACGCATGACCGTAAGGCATGTCCAGCGTATGGTCAACAATGCAATTCATGCTCAGGCTACAACCATTTCGCGTCTCATTGTAGAAAGAAAAAACCAATGAAGAAAAAGAAATCTGTACATGAAGTAGATACAGAAGATGAAGATCAGAGTTCATCAACAGAAGATATTTACGTCGTTGGCGTAGAAGAAGAACGTATCAACACAGTTGAAAACGCACAGAATAAGCTTTTCGCAGTATTAGAAGTGGTGCAGAAACAAGAAAGAAAGAAATTTCAGCTAGATTCAGGCGCGACCTGTAACGTGATTAACCAGTCCAATATACCAACTTCACAAAAGATGGAGAAAACCAACAAAGTGCTTGTGATGTACAATAAAACAAGAATCAAGCCGCTTGGACAGTGTAAAGTCAGGATAAATAATCCACAGAATGGCAAGCGTTACAGAGTAAACTTCATAGTTGTCAGTGATGGTGTAAGTGATCCTCTCCTTGGGTGGAAAGCCATGCAACAGATGAAGCTAGTGACTGTTAATGAACGCAATGTTATGTTAACAGAAGAAATACAACCTGATCGCATCAACCATGAGAATGTTCTCCTCGCAGAGCCAGAAATAGATGCACCAGATGAAAAAACACCACTAACTGTAGAGCAACTGGAAAAAGAATTTCCAGGTGTATTTACTGGACTTGGAAAGCTGCCAGGTAAATACAGTATCGAAGTGGATCCAGATGTACATCCAGTCGTACACCCACCTCGCAAAGTTCCCGTAGCACTCAAAGAGAAGCTAAAACGTGAATTAGACCGGCTAGTAAGTGAAGAAATCATCACAGCTATAAAAGATGAGGCAACACCATGGGTAAACAGCATGGTAGTTGTTGACAAGCCAAATAAGACAAGAATCTGTTTGGATCCAAAGGATTTAAACAAAGCGATTAAACGCCGCCACTATCCAATGCCGACCATCGATGACATTTTGCCAGAACTAAATAACGCAAAGATATTCAGTGTCATGGATGCAAAGGATGGATTTTGTCAAGTAGAGCTGACAGATGAAAGTTCAAGACTGACAACATTCAATACGCCGTATGGTCGATACCGATGGCAGCGTATGCCATTTGGGTTGAAAAGCAGTCCTGAGGAATACCAGAGACGGCAAGATCAAGTCTTAGAAGGTTTGCAAGGTGTCACAGCAGTAGCAGATGACATCCTGATTGTGGGCAAAGGCAGCACGATTGAAGAAGCTACAGAAGACCACAACAGAAATCTCAGAAATCTCATGAAGAGATGTCAAGATAAGAACTTGAAGCTAAACAAAGCAAAAGCCAAACTAGCCTTGACTGAAGTAAAGTTCATAGGTCATTTGCTCACTGACCAAGGACTGAAACCAGATAAAGACAAAGTACGAGCGATACTACAGATGCCTAAGCCAGAAAATGTCACCGGAGTACGAAGAATCATAGGCTTCGTTAACTACTTGAGCAGATTCTTGCCCAGATTGAGTGATCTCTGTGAGCCTCTCCGAAAGTTGACACTGAAAGAAGTAGCTTGGCACTGGAATGAAGGGCATGATAAAGCCATGGATGCCATCAAGAAGGCAGTAACAGAGCATCCAATTCTGAAGTACTATGAGCCAGATGAAGAGTTGACGCTGCAGGCCGACGCATCTGATACCGGTCTGGGCGCTGCTTTAATCCAAAATGGACAACCGATAGCTTATGCTAGTAGAGCATTACTCGACGCTGAAACAAGATATGCTCAGATCGAGAAGGAGTTGTTAGCAGTGGTTTGGGGACTAGAACGATTCCATCAGTATACCTATGGAAGACAAGTCAGCGTACAGTCTGATCATAAACCCCTAGAGATCATAACCAGAAAGCCACTCTACAAAGCACCTAAAAGACTGCAGACTCTCCTGTTAAGACTACAAAAGTATGAAGCAGAAATCAACTATCATCCAGGCAAGCATATGTATCTTGCAGATACTCTGAGTAGAGCTTATCTACCAGATGTGGACAATCCAGTCGCAGTTCAAGAGAAAGAGACTGTAAACATGTTACAAAGTATGAGAGTAGCAGAACCAAGATTGGAAGAGATCCGCAGCGAAACCAAGAAAGACAAGTCAATGCAGCAACTGAAAGCAGTAATCTTCAGAGGATGGCCAGAACATAAAAGTGATGTGCCGAATGCTGCAGCTGTATATTACAACATAAGAGACGAACTGAGTGTCGAAGATGACATAATATGCCGTGGTGAAAGAGTAGTGGTTCCAAGATCCCTTCGTAAAGATATGATGAACAGAATCCATTCATCACATATGGGTGTGGAAGGCTGTTTGAGAAGAGCCAGAGAGATATTATATTGGCCGAGGATGAATGCAGAAGTTAAAGAGTTCATCGAGACATGTGAAGTATGTCGTACGTATGAGACCAAACAGCAGAAAGAGACACTACAATCACATGACATACCAGATCGTCCATGGGCCAAAATAGGAACAGATTTGTTTACGATACATGGCCTAGACTACCTGCTGACAGTAGACTATTATTCAGGATTCTTTGAAGTAGACTACTTGGAAGACACAACATCCAAGACAGTTATCAGAAAGCTGAAGGCACATTTCTGTAGATACGGAATTCCGGATGAGGTCGTGTCAGACAATGCGAGACAATATGTATGCACAGAATTTGAATCGTTCAGTAAGGAATGGTTGTTTAAGCATACAACATCCTCCCCATTATACCCACAAAGCAATGGGAAGGCGGAATCATCGGTTAAGATAGCCAAGAATCTGATGCGCAAAGCTAAAGCATCAAAGACAGATGTTCACTTAGCAATGCTGGAGTATAGAAACACTCCTACCAAAGATATGGACACAAGCCCAGTACAAAGACTGTTCAACAGAAGAACAAAGACTTTGTTACCAACCAAAGACAAGCTCCTGAAACCCGAGCTCAACAAGAAGGTTGCTGATCAACACCAACAGAAGCAGAAGAAGCAAGCTCAATATTATGACAAAACTGCTAAAGACCTGCCCGAACTCAAGTCAGGTGATGTTGTACGTGTTCAACCTGGAAAGTACAAGAAAATCTGGACAAAGGCTGTTGTTAAGAAGAAAGTAGCACCAAGATCCTACGAGATTGAAACTGAATCCGGTGTCATTTTGCGTCGCAACCGCAGACAACTCAAGTCATCCAAAGAACAATTCCAACCACAAGATAGTGATGACTCAGATGATGACATGCCAGTTCAGCGATTTCCAGCACAGCCAGAACAGCAGTGTGTACCGCAGCCACAGCAACATGATCAACCTCCAAAAGAATCAAAGTCCAGAGCAGGAAGATCAATCAGGAAGCCGCGTTACCTGCAAGATTACGTCACCCATTCCAATTAAGGTGTACATTGTAGGGACCATTTTTGGTAACGTTACTGGCATTGGTTTTTTTTCATTGATTAGTATTTAGTATGAGACTCAGGCCAAGTCTACAGATTATTTTGTTTTAAAAAAAATCATTTTGTGTGATTATTTACATTTATTGAGGCTTGAACCAGGTCTAGTTTCCTGTGGATGAGCAGTTTTAAGTTCATCAAAAAAAGACTTGATTCAAGACTATCATGTGATTTCATTGCTAATTTTTGCTAAATTTTAAACATGTCAATTTTTATGTGTCATAATTGCATCAATCAGTTTTATATACAAATTACTGTGTAATTTGCCAGTTATATAATTTCCAAATTTTAGATGATGAGATTATAAATAATACATAACTCATCTAAGTTAATTACATAGAAATGTTGGAAGTCTACCAAACGTTTCGTTTCACAATACCAGACATATGTATACACATGCATGTCTTACATGTTCCAGCATGTTACATGTTACACACACTAAAAAAATTATTTGGGTACCAAATTCAGTGAAAAAATTTACTGATTTTTTGTATGCTATGCCTCCTCAATTATTTTGCCAGTGGAGCAGCTTTGGAGATGTCAAGTCAACGCAACATGTCATCCAGTCAATCATCAGACATTTTATCAAGTCATCTTGCCAGCACAGTGTTGTGTTTTATTTTTTTGTGATTGGAGGAGAAAAGAGGAGTCAAATATGCATAGCTTTATTGTGTGAAAACCAGAACAGTGTATCCGGTATGAAAGCCGAGGTTCTGAGTTTAATTATTACCAATCAATCATTTAATCATATGTGTTTTAAATGTAGAAATCTAACTACATTTCAGAGTTGTTTAAAGTGTTTTAAAAGTTTGAAGTTTATAGTTCAAATGAAAACTAACTCCACAAGAACTCAATCAAACAGACTGAACAATAGATCAATACCAGAGACTTTATTGAAAGCAACTCACAGTGAACTGTCATGTAAACTCTATAGTTAAAGACTGTAACTTTATTATGAATGCATTAATCTTGTATCTGAAAGTACATGCAAAGTATTAACCTTTCTTTAAAGGAAGGGGGATGTTAGAGTAAAGCATTACATTGGGCAACAGTATAATGTTTACATAATGCAACCGGCAACCCACATTATAATATACGACATGCCGATATTACAATGGAGTAGAATGAACAATAACATTAAATATGTGGATCTTAAATGAGTCTATTAATGTGTTATAAAGAGCCCAGGAGGTACAAATAGGATAGATGAATAAATGTTGTTTATCCAGGCAGGAGTTGTGAACAAAAGGGACACGAAGGTGTACGGCCTGTTGGATAAACAGATATGGCACACTAGCACCGGTGGTTCAAGTTCAGGTGCCTACCTCCTCGTGAACATAAACCAACTTCATCCACTGTCATCTATTCGTCCACCCTGTTTGATACACAGCAGAAACTTACCTTCTGTACAACTTCTACTTACATGATGGGTCTAGAACAGATCTATCATCAGAAAGAAGGTTTCGCGATGGGATCTCCAGTCTCCCCCCTTAGCTTCCAACATCTTTATGGAATGGTTTGAGATGCGAGCGCTTATACTGTTCCACACCCACCATCCTTCTCGGGTAGATACGTCGACGATACATTTGTGGTAATTCGCATGGAATGATAGACAAGTTCACCGCATACATCAACAGCATATCGCCCACGATCAAGTTTACCATGGAACGCGAAGAGAACGGAAAACTCGCTATGAGTAAAAATAATCTACAAAATACAACATAAACTTCTTTCTAGGCTGAGACTAATATACCTAGGTATATTAGTCTCAGTTTCTAGGTGCCATAAATTCTCTCTCACTTTTCTGTTTACGAACACCATTTTTGGCAAGTTATTATCTGAAACACATACAGGATGTCTCAATAAAAATTACAACATGACTTAAGCTTTACTATAATTTGAAGAAAACTGCATTTGATTCGGTTCTGTATGTAATGAGCGAGTACGTAACAGTAGTCATGGAACACTTCCATACAAGCTTGGTCATACAGGGTGTCCCACAATGTTTTATACCGTGTTTGAAAAAGTAAAGAACACCAAAAACATTGCAATCCAAGTCAAATGCCTACAATATAATGGGGAACATGTTTCTACTTACTCTGTTATGTCAGCACCACAATATTTTTATCCATTCCGATATGACATGACATTATGGACAATCGGTGAAAACCTGTTTACTACTTTCAGCGTAGGGGAATATGGGGCAACTGGACCGTGGGGCAAGTGGTCCGAAATGAAGGATTTTGTAATTCAACGGTATGGGCATACTGCTTTCTTTTGAACAATACGACTTTTGTTGATACTTGACATATATCTTTACCTTCTACAATCCAAAACATTTGGAACTTTAGGGTATTTACACATGTGATTTTTTTTGATAATGATAATGTGAAGAAAAAAATCCACTTGTCAGGGGGAACATCCCCCTCACACCCCCTGTATGCGCTAGCGCGGAGCTACGCACCCCTTTGGTTACACTCTTGCCATTATTCAAATATTATAAAAGAAAATGCTTTTTCTTTCTTTGTATTTGTAACTATAAGTATACATATGATAACATTACCAAACAAAAGTACACGAAAGTGTCAAAATTATCTCTTCTATTCTTCTCTTCTCGACTGTTAGTGATCGGGACACTTTAAGAAAATACAAAGAGATAAACTGCCTCGGATTCGATAATTTGAAGGAAAAATAGCTACAATCCAGTTAAAAATCATGTTTTAGTGGACCCATTTCAAAAAAATCCCAATTGTAAGCCCCCTTGCAACCCCCTTGGGGCCAGCCTTCACTCGCACAATGTCACTCAACATTGCAACATTTTGGGCCTCCTCCCATCAAAACGTGATCACGTTTTATTGTTAACAAAATCTTTCATTTGCCGTTACCCTGACCCAAGGGAACCTGTTTTTTAACATAACAATTTGGGGAACCTGTTTTTAAACATAACAACCTGTTTTTAAACATAACAACCTGTTTTTAAACATAACAATTTCAACCATCTATACTTAAATCATGAAAATATCAGTATAGGGTAAAGTCGCATAATTTTCGGTCAGCACAGGCTATTTTCGGTCACTTCGCCCAAATCGTGTAATTGCATCGGTCGTCGCCAAAGTAATACCGGGCATCAACTATGCTGCGGTTACTTAGCCGTCAGTTTATAACGCCGAGGTCACTTTTCATTACACGATTTGGGCGAAGTGACCGAAAATAGTCGCTCACCGAAAACTGGTGACTTTACCCTATGCACAACTTCTTTCTTATAGAACATCTAGCATTGATAAAAACCATTTATTGGAGTGAAGTGGAGGCTTTAAACAATAAAATATTGGTCAAATCAGTCAGCTCCACAACGGGAGCCCGTTCGGCTTGAGGGCGTGCTATTTAATGACGCACTACCGTCAATTTTTGGATCAGATGACAGGAGTCCGTCTTCCGCTGAGATTACGAATAATTTCGATATTTCAATAGAGGGCGGGCTTGGGTACAGGACAGCGTTATCAAGGAGACGGTCTCCCGTCACAGAATTGGAAAAAAATATATTTCAATCATAAAATAACTCTCTTATCTCTTAACAAATTCATCACTATACAATACTACAAGGCATAAATCTAACGTACAAATTATCACATTTACCCTAAAAATTCATTAAAATGGTGTAAACTCGCCTAGAGAATGGGAGGCTTTTCGCAGTATATAGGCTCAAAAAGATATAATTTCGACCTTTTTATTGCGAGATCTTGGCGCCAAAGGTGAGATTAAATCATCGGACTAGCTGCCGCGAGGAATTGTGGTACCTACATGTAGGCTGCCCTCAATTTGTTAAGATTTTTATTTGTATGCAAATATTTAGGGTTGAAAAGCGAAAATGCAATGATTGCACAAACTGACGGGTACACGTTACCACGGTGACGCACACCCGTCAATTTCTAGCGCCCTCTAGTCAAACGTGCTCCCGTTGTGGAGCTCACTGGTATACACCAGAATGACCAGATCGCCCCAAATGGGTTAATAAATTTCAATGAACAAAATACTATTGAAAGATTTCACCGTGCTAAATATAGCCTATACGGGAACATTGTCTTTTTTAAGGACTTTTCTAATAAAAAATGTTATCCGTTATTAACCGTTTGTCGCATTCGGTTGATAATAATACCCTCATAATTATTAAAACATACCTTGAATATTCATGTACTAGTCCATGTCCGACATCGTCTGTGGGAAATCCCCCATGGACTACCGCCACGACACGATGCAAGTGTGCTCATGCAATAAAGGGCTGTAGGCTGTCTATCGCAGGCACGTATATATAACCATAAAGGAAGTGACTATACAACCTATCACCACAGAGCTTTGCGTAATTGTTGGACGTGCTTTTCAATGGGAAAGAAGTGTGTCGCTTTGATGATGCTATAACGAGATTAGCGTTTTAATATTCCGTAGAACAACACATCATCGGCTGTATAGCTTTTCCCGAAATAGCTGCCCGACCATCGGCTGTATTAGAATACCCGGTGTGAAATAACTGATTTCTCCCTGAAATGGCTTCATTTTACAGGTATGTTACAATATTCACAATAGAAAACTATATTATGAGCCTTTGTTTAAGCCTGAAAGCGAAGTTCATAATTTAATCATAATCATGGCCATTAATATATATAGCCGTAATAGTCCCGAAATCAACTTCTCATTGACTTCCAAAGTCGCGAAAATTTTGAAATCAACATTTTTAATCAAATATAATTCAAATCAAGTAAAATCCACTCACATAATTGTTCATGGTTTTCCTAATAATATAATATGAGGTAGAGTAAAAGATTATTCCATGTTCAATTATTTCTCAGTTATCTACAAATTGTTACACGGTCAACGAAATACTTGGATAACCAAAACTAAATCAACAAGCAACATAGGTGAAGGCTCCAGCACAGGGTGTGTTAGTCCGTACCAAACCAGACCAAGAACTAAGTGAAGGCACCCATATCGTGATTGTTAGTCTCCAGCACAGGGAATGTTAGTCCAGTACCTACTAACCAGACGAAAAACCAGGTCTTATCAAGGACTGATAGGAAATCAGAAGACGTTTTCCAGTTTGGGTGATGTTAAATGCAATAGCAGGTATGGAATGAATGTCTTTCTATTTTGACACTTTATGAAAATGTTCATGTAAAGTTATTGGGCCGTATTTTCGTACGTAGTTAAACACGGTTTTAAGCTAAACACGCGTCTTACTTTTACTTTAGACACATCGTTTAACTAGACGTATTTCTCGAAAATTTGTTTAACTTTAATACGCGTCTAACTCACTAAAAAGTGTCTAACTTTAAACATGGGTATGGGGGTAGTTTACAGCGGGTTTAACTAAACTCGTACACCAACTGTATGCCTTGAATAATCACTCAACCGTGCCTGCTGCAAGCTGACGTTCAGATCGTGTAGTATTAAAAATACACTTGCTTTTGAGGTATTCGGTCGATATCTATTAGGGCCACAGCTAAAATAAATACCTGTAGGGGAATATGGGGCAACTGGACCGTGGGGCAAGTGGTCCGAAATGAAGGATTTTGTAATTGTATGGGCATACTGCTTTCTTTTGAACAGTACGACTTTTGTTGATACTTGACATATATCCTTACCTTCTACAATCCAAAACATTTGGAACTTTAGGGTATTTACACATGTGATTTTCTCTAGACCTTTGAAGCCAACTCCTTGAGTGACATGATTGAAAATTCACAGATAGTATTGGTGATATATGAAGATGTGTTTAGATCATGTTTAATGTACTTTATATGATTGACAGATATGCAACAGTAAATATATACATGCAGTACAGTCGTCTTAAGATGCTAGGTGCATATTGCATTTGATGGGTGCTATATTTGTAGTGTGCTTTAAGGGACTTTCCGAAATATGATTAAAACCAAAGGTTGTGGTTGAAATGAGCGTAAAATGGCGCATATTGCTAATTTGGGACATTGGTGGTTTGGATTTGCCATCAATATTATCATTTAAAGAATGCTTCAACTTAAATAATTATCACGGGTATTCATTTGGTAGAGTTATTAGTTTATGAATTGGCAAATAACAAAATACACCATTTCTTATTTTATCTAAAGACACTCGTCTACTTTGTAGGACCCTAACGCCGTAATATTTGCGAATTCAAAAATACTCGCTGGCTACAGAAATCTGTGTAATGGCTAAAAACAAAAATGCAGTTTTGCCTTTTTTTCTGAAATGTATTGGAGTTATTGATTATTATGACAAATGGTGGTATGTTTTAAAACATTTTGGCGTAAAATGTATTACGTCACAGGCGTGTTTGAATAATGTTTCATCTCGACAAAGTGCTACGTCATTAATCAAAATTGTAAAATTAATTTTGAAAATTAGTTGTTAGTGTCAATAAAACATGACTCGGTATTGAAATGTGAATAGAATATGAAATAATTCACATTCTTTCTAGTTCTTAGACATTTTGGGGGCATTTCGGGTCTAATACCACTATTTCTGCTATCGAAGGATTACAATATGACATGAAATTGCTTTAGAATGGTTTGAAACCTCGGTATTATGAATTACATCTTTATTATATTTTGAATGGTGTCTGTAAAGGCATTTGCTATGACTAAATATCATGATTTATGTATTTTATCCACTGCTTTTTGTGTATATTAACCGTTGGGTCATCATTGTCATATTGACTAACTTCCCCTGTAACATGAAAAGCTGGCTAAATATCAAGTTGGTTTATTATAAGTACTAAATGATGAATATATGAAGTAAATAAAATCATTAAAGAAAGGGGTATATATAGACAAATGTATGGGGCATCTGAATAACACAACCATGTAAGCATTTAGCTAGGTTCATACCGATTTATCTAATAAATGTGCAGTCGAAAATTTCGCTTGCTTTGTACACCATTAGTATACTGCTATTTACACGTTAACCACGAAAACTGTATAAAACATAGGTTTCATGAGACATGTATCCTTTTTACATGTTAAATAATATGGAAATGTGTTTGTAAAGAAAATACTGCCTAGTTTCCGTGTTGTCATTCACTGATTTCTGTGTATTCTAACCGTTGGAACATATAAGACCAGTTGCCCCAATGATGGGGTAACTGGTCCGTGCCAAGTAAAGTTTTCAGTTAGTGGTAATTGGCCTCTTCTTTAGATATTTTTTAACATTGATTATATGTAAGCAATTCCATAAATATTTATACGAGCTTTAATCTTTTATATCATGAAATATGCTTAACCGGACCAGTTGCCCCATCCTCCCCTATACAGTAACGCACGACAACTATGGGGACGTGATTCGCGGAGTTTAAAAAACAAGTTTTGTTAAAAGATAAACGCGCGTTTAAACTTTAAGTTAGACACGCGTTTAGTTAAACACGGTTTTAAGCTAATACCGTGCTTAGTACGAGAATACGGCCCATTATGTTTCACCAAGTTATTTATAGTAGACATACATGGGGTAATGTCTTGGGCATGTTGGGAGGGGGTGGGCGCTCAAATACCGGGTATGACAGTTACAAATGTTAATGCTAATATAGGGGGGGGGGGGTAGTTTAATGCGTGTTGAACTAAACTCGCGCACCAACTGTATGCCTTGAATGATCACTCAACCGTGCCCGGTGCAAGCTGACGTGTAGATCGTGCAGTCTTTAAAAGTACCGTGTATTTTGGGCATTCGGTCGATATCTATTGTAACCTATTAGGGCCACAATGAATTAAATACCTGTATAAAATCAACGCAGGACCACTCTGGGAACGAGATTTGCAGAGTTTAAAATCGTGTTTTGTTAAACACGTCGTTTAAAGGACAAACTCGCTCAAGATTGTTGATGTCACCTTTTGTTCGTTTACTTTCCATTGGTATCAAGAGGAGTTGCTGTAAGAGTTGTACGTGTCTTCCCAATGATGTTGTTTTTAAATTTATTTATTTATTTTGTAGTGTCTTTATTCCATGTCTGAGGATAGTTCCACTCCTAGCTATAATAATAATAATAATCATTTTGCTAACATATCTATGTCAGTTGAAGCACATGAGCATTTATTTCTAAACATATTTGGCAGTTTATCAGGCATTCATCAGCAGAATTCAGATGGTTGGCGATGTGTGTCGTCGGCCGCATCATTTATTTACAAGAAAAAGTAGTCCAAGTGCTGATCCTTGGGACTCCTGATAATACCTTTACCTCAAATCTAACTTGCCTCCCTATATAACTTGGGGACAAGTCTTTGGTGCGTGATAGATAGAATCATCATGCCTATCAGAAGTCAAGTAGAAGTCAAGATGTTGTTTGTGTTAAGATAGGATTCCTGATTCTGCTGACAAGTATATGTTCCGTCATATTTGCAAGTTACACTTACCAGGGATTCTGGATGACAACTACCTGTTCGTCTCTATTGAACATCACACAGATATTTGCAGTATTCAATTCAATGGTAACTTCAATTTTTGTTGGGTTGTAACTATATGTAATCTGCAGTTCAGGTGCTAGTGTAGATTCAAAGTTCTTGCAATAATTTGCAAACTCTTAGAGAAATAATAATAATAATAATAATAATAACCATATTTGTATAGCGCGAGATCCCTAAGCGCTTTAACATAAAAACATAATAACAAACACATACATGGATATGGACTACAATTAAAAAGCCTTTGTGAACAAATGAGTCTTTAAGGATTTCTTAAACTGAAATATGGTCTCTGCATTTTTCACATGAAGTGGAATATTATTCCAGAGTTCTGCAGCTGACACAGAGAAGGAACGTTGACCATACTGAGTGGATGTTGAAGAGCAGACAAGACGCGATAGAGATGAAGAACGAAGAAATGTCATCCAACGCAACATAGCAGAGCATGCACTGCTCTTAATATGGTCCACCATCAGTGAAAGTGCTTTCCTTCAATCGTTGCTTTTGTTGTACTTTAAAAGTCCTTAAACCAAAAGGGAATCTTAACTAGTAAGGGCACCAGTCCGTCATGCTTACATTTTTTCAATGGAAATTTAGGGTTATTCACAACTTAAGACATACGCTCCTGTTTTCATGACAGATTTTAGTTATCGAAAAATATGTGTTATTTTTGTATCCCTAGAAAAACCTGGATTTTGAAGACCACGTGAGATCCATAAGCGGCTAGAGTAAAGACGATACATGAATCCCAAGCAAGGATGAACGTAATATATGCTTTGTTTATGATAGCTATGTGTACTGAAGTAATATGTACTATTAGATATTTGTGATAGACTAAGTGTATCTCTAGAATGTAATTTTACATATTATTAATATAATCCTAGACACTTATAATTTGTTCCTCATAGGATGTGTTTGTTTCACATGCTTTATTAAAGGGGCATTAAGAGATGTGGTGGAGGCAGCGCCCTCAATTACAAAAATATATGATAAAAAATGGGATTTGTATATTTTTATAATTGTATTACATGTGTGAACTTATACCTATAAGGATTAAGAAATATCAGCCCTCTTTGTACAACAAAACGTCGATTCATAAATGCTGATCACCGGCAGATTAACATTTTACGTCCGACAGTATCCCCCTGCAGTACGCGTGATACATAACGCGAACCAAATTTGCATAGAGGGCTTTTTTCAATAAATAGCGATAGCATTGTTTTAATCAAGTTTTGCTGTGTTTTTGTTAGTAGAAACAACAATAATGGCAATTTTTATTGTTCATCTTGAATTCTGACATGTTATACTACTTAATGTCCCTTTAATGTAACACATTCCATTTCCCACTTAGCCCTGTCCTCCGTGAGTATGGCATGTTCAAAAGATTATATCAACAAAGATTTATCAGAATGTGGCATTTGTCTGATGGTTATGGAGGAACCGAAAGCTCTTCCATGTTTACACACATATTGCTTGAAATGTCTGTCTACATGGGCTGAAGGGCGGTCTGGTGTGGTTAAATGTCCGATATGTCTGCAGGATTTTGAAATTCCATCTGAAGGGGTGACAGGTTTCGTTACAAATTTGTTCATTAATACCTTGAAAGATAGACGGGATATTGCTGATAAGTTGCACGCTAAAGATGCCCGCATTGCGTGCTCCTGTTGTGTAGCAACAGACTGCAAGGCAGAAGCTTATTGTACCGATTGCAATGGCTTTATTTGTGAAGAATGTGGAAACACACACAGAAGAGTTCGTTCAATGCAGAATCATAATACCATACCATTTGATGATCTTCAGTCTGGTGTGGTTGATATCAAGACGTTGATGAAACAGGAGTGTTGTAAAGAACACAAAGGTCAGGTGTTGAGATTTTATTGTAATACCTGCGGAGTGTTGATTTGCCACGAGTGTTCTATAGTTGATCATCCCGTTGCTAATCATGATCTTGTTAACTTGAAAACGGCATCTAAGGATCGGAGGTTGGAAATCAGACAGCTAATGACAGAGTGTAAACAAAGAACAGACACTGTGGTTAATTATCTGGAAAATGTAGAGATAAATTCAAAACAACTTGGAGAGAAATGTAAAGAAAGCTAAAGCTGACTTGCATCAGGCAGCAGAGGCAATAAGAGTCAAAGTCATTCAACGGAGGGAGACAGAGTTGGAAGCTAAACTATCACAAACTGCATCAGAAAATAAGAAACAGTTGGATGCCCAGAAGGATAATCTCCAACTACAGCAGACAAGACTCCACACTGCATTACAGATGGCCTCGGAGGTTACAGAGACAGGATCTGAGTATCCTGCTTGGTTTACTCTTCTTTGAAGACTAGTTTGACCCAGTTAAAAGATTTGGAACCAAAAGGTGTTGATGATAACATTGGCGATATCAAGTTCATACCAAATCAGTCCAGATTACCAGATATGCCATCTCTTGGTTTTGTATCACTTAGTAAGGATCATCGTCATTAGGTATCACCATTGGTTCAAAGTGAAAGAGGATCAGCAGCTATGCAATCTCACAGTTCTTTGTCTCTTTATAGCGACCATGAACATGTTTCACCAATGGCTCAAGTCAAAAAGAAAACAAACGATTCCTCAATGTCTGTAGGCAATGTGTCACGACCAAAAGTTTCTATGAAAAGAGGTGTTAGAAATTGGACAATGCAAAAGCAAGTTGGCTTGAATAGATTACAAAATGCACGGGTATTGCATTGACACCAACAGGTGATATCATAATAACCGATTACAATTGTAAATATGCATACAGTCAGACAGGGAAGCTCGAATTCTGTATCGATAATAAACAAGGGTTGAATTCGATGGAATCATCTAACCATGCTAACCCATGGAATGTTGTGACCAGTCAGGATGGAAGGATATTCATCACACACGAGGTTCGCCATGTCAATGTGTATGACACCATGACCAATGGAGCATTAAAATACAAATTCCCTACAAAGTCTCCCAGGAATGAATCATCTGATAAACAGTATACACGTCTCATGGGTTTGGCAATGAATAACAGGGAGATATACTGGTTGGTGAGAACAAGCAGATGTACATCAGTAAACATTCACTGGATGGATCACATATGAGTAGTTTCAATGTGAAAATCAGACCAGAGTATATTGCAGTCACTCAACAAGATCATATTGTTATCTCTTCACGTGAAAGCTCGATGTTTGGTCAGGCATGTGTACAGATACTAGATCGCACAGGCAACATTCTCCATACACTCAACCGTCCTACAGGTGTGTCATCATGGCATCCCTGTGGCATATGTTGCACATCAGACAATGACATCTACATAGCTAGCTGCAGAAATGCCAGTCGCAAAAGAGGGGGAGGTATCTATTGCTATTCTGTGTCTGGGCAATACAAAGGGTGTATCACAAAGGAGTTAGACTGCCCTCATGATCTCGTTCTCAATGATGATGAAGACAAATTGTTTGTAGTAGTAGAAAGCTGTGTGAAGATATTTAGTAGACAGTAAATTGGTTCTGCGTGGTCTGTTTAAAACTATATTTGAATATAGTTTATAGTTTATATTGGCATGGCCTACACATTTTAAATACCTATATTGGGCACATGCATGTATATTGCACAATGTGAAATATAAGTATGGTTAACCTAATATATGATGTGAAATATAAGTTTGATACATGGTTAACCTAATACATGATAATAACCATTGTAATACACTGAAATATTTCTTAATATGGGATATGATGTGTTATCCAAGTAGAACTCCAAGTGAGAATGTTAAATTTATTGTAATATTCGGGGTATCATTAACACAGTTTTAACACTGTTTAATTGGTAGTTGTAGGCCATGGGGGAGAAAATCTGTACTACAGGCCCAACCGACCTATAGTTTCGAATTCGAGGATTTTTTAGTTTTCGAAAGAATTAATGTTAATTTAAATGTTCGACAATTTGTTTTATTTGAATTAAAACAAAATCTTTTTTTGATTATTTTGGGGGAAAATTGCGTCGTAATTCTGACTCCAATTGCGTTTTGAAATTAAAAAGCGACCAACTAACTATACATTTAACCGATCCGTCCGCCCCATAGAACAGGGTTATTTTTCTATTATCGCACCATTAGATACTCAGGGGGGCCATAGAAGTTTAAAAAAACCCTTTGCCGACTATACCATAGCAATAAAATAAAATATATATCAACAAAACAAATGAAGTCATGCTTTGACTTGAGGGTTACTGTGTCAATTGTAACGTAAAATAATATCAAGAGGATGCTGTTAAATGAATAAATCTCAGTAGCATTGATATCAAGAAATTGAGTTACTTTCCTTTCATACTGACTGTACTGGGAGTTAAGCATGATAAACTCAACTGTTTCATTGCTGTGAAATCTCATGATCAATCAATAGTGGTGATGGTGTTGTAAACTTTCAGTTACTTGAACTGATCATCAAATGATATTACAAGGGTCCTTTCACTATTGTTATTGTCCTTAAACATATTGTCCTTAGTATTATTGTCCTTTTAGTGTTTCACTTCCTCTCCATATAACTTTCCAATTCACCTTCCTTTTTTTAAAACATCAAGAAAACAGTGGAGCACTTATAAAGCTCAAAATGACTATTAAAAGTCGTTGAATAACAATTTTTAATATGGCATGCCTTTTCACGGTGTGATATGAAAATCAAACTGTTGGTAGATTACTGGATTAGTGTCTTACAAGTCAGTTGGCTGAGAAAATGTGAAGCGACGACTTGTCGACTGTAACGCGAAGACTGGTTGACTGCGAAGCGAAGAGTTGTTGAAAATCTGTTGGTATCACATTTCTGAAAATTCACACCGTTTAATTGCATAATAAATAGGCATGTGTGGTGTAAGTGTGTATATTTACATAAAGTAAATTATGTTGCGTTTGTCAAAATGTGAGAATCACAGATCCCATAAATGTAGACCGATTTCATACTTGATATAAAAGCATTGTGCATCAAAATGCTTGAACCTAAAATGATGAGCATTATTGTGTCTCACCAAAAGGGGAAAAACATGTATACAACAAAAAAAATTTGAGTTAGATGCACTGTTCTTGATTGAACTATCAACTGTCTATGTGATGTATTCTTGGAGATGCACTGGAGCTCTTCTCTCTCTTTGTGGTGTCCCTATTCTTGCATCAGGATCTGGAGGTGGAGGTCTTGCTGGAGGTATCTGTCTCACAGGTTCAGGATCATCCATATGTCTCACAGGTTCCATATCTTGCAAATCTGGGACTGCCGGTGGTGGTGCTAGTTTGTTGTTGTCTCCACAGAGAAGCTTGAAGAATGATGAGTTGCGAGTAATAGTTCTGTCACCATCTGTTGCTGTTATCATGGTACCCTTAATTGAAATGACTTTGTAGGGCATTTCACTACGGTGTCTGGTGAGTACTCATTGTACCGTCTCGTTTTGCAGTCACCTCGTGAAATTCACGTAAGTGGTGGTGGTGGTGGTGAATTATGTCATATAGAAACATACAGCGTGTATCAAAAAGAACGCAATACTTTTTGTCGAGAGCTGTACGGTCACAGTAAAAGACAAATCATTCTAGAACTTATATATTCTGTTAGGTCTACTTATTGGCTATCACATAGTTAAATTACATCGATATCGATTATTTATTCGCTGAGATATTTAAGGTATAAGTAGAGAAGTGCAAAACACGTTTTACATCGTTCGTTCTAAAAACTTGGATTTTCCTGTCCGATATGGTCAGAAGTCACAAACTGGTCAAAAAAAATGTTTCACTTCTAAACAAAATAGTTTGATAGTTTGTACAATTAGGGTTTAGCTGAAAATAGTCACCAAAATCAGAACAACCGCAGAAGGTGCTACCAAATTTGCTAAGAATCATTTGCCCAAAATGTACACAGGAAAAGTACAGGGTGTCTAAAATTATGATGAAATAATGCATAAAATGAATGTTTGTATATAATATTCTATGAAATTTAGTTAGCATGGACCATTTAATTTAAAAGAAAATGGTTATCAAAATGAACTACATGGATATCGTTAAAGTTCCTTTTATTTTGAATACAGGGTGGTCCAAAATAGGTCTAAATAGCAAAATGTTCATGAATCTATGAACAATTCTGTGAAGAAACACTTCTGGCTTTGTTAGTTAAATGTTTTACTA
Source organism: Ophiura sarsii (assembly GCA_035610835.1). Taxonomy (NCBI): domain Eukaryota; kingdom Metazoa; phylum Echinodermata; class Ophiuroidea; order Amphilepidida; family Ophiuridae; genus Ophiura; species Ophiura sarsii. The sequence continues at coordinate 46,600,045 of CM069456.1, read as the reverse complement.
CCCAGGGTAGAAAAGGACTGAAGAGTCACACAAATGAAATAGAGAGACTGCGATTTGGCCATTGTTTAACCAATAAAATGAATAAAACTGTGTATTTTTTACATTAAAACACTCCCTGAATTGAACATCATATTCTAGTAGAGAATGTCTAGATAACAATTCAATATTAGTATTCATAGTAGCAGGCACATGTTATTAACTTATATGAGAAGTTTGAAAACTTTCCTATGTATACTTTTAAAATGGCATCAATTTCAAAAGTTCTAGTTTCACCGGCTCCTCATCCACCGCTCCCACCCTTGACGTTTAGATTGATAACTTCACTGTTGCTAAACATGTGGCTTTAATTCTTTTTTTATTCGGTAGCTGGATAAATTGTCTTTAATATGATACCAAAAATGTTATGTTTTTTTGACAACTTCTATTTAAAATAGAGACACGTATCACGATTTTAAGGATTTTTTGAAACGATCCCACCTTGTTTGATATACCTATTAGTGACCTGTGACCATATGGGTTAACAGTTGAATAACTATGTAACCTTAATGTCTGGAATGGTTTATCTTAATTTCCTTTGTTTGAGTAAGGTGGTACATAAAATCATTGAATCGTGTAATCTGATAATCATTCGACCATTTGAATACGTCAATCACCCTTTTTAAGTTCCGAACCACCGATTGCTATGATCCCCACATAATGTCTATGGTACGTTCTTTCATAAATTAAAGTTCATAATCGATGCATCTTAAAACAAGGACAGCATAAGTGAGGTTCGAGCAGCACCATAATGTCCCATTCACAACAGACTAACAATGACTGATTCATACAAGATAATTACTACCTTCAATGGACTATTCCATTTGTTTATCTTTTGAATAATGTGCCATACTGTTTTATTTATGACATTAACGAGAGAAAAAGAGAGAGGATTTGCAAACAGACTTTGTAATCTATATTTTCAAGTTGTGTCATTAACTATCAACTAATTTATTGCCAGATTTAATTAATATTGATATAATACTGTAATAGCCAGACATTTGATACCTTTAACATGACATTTCCTTCTCAGAATGATGAGTTTGATTCCAATTATTTAAGTACAATGAGTTATTAAAGTGTCTTGCTAATATTCACCTGACAAGAAAATCAGGCATAGAGGATAAACGATGTAAAACGTGTTTTGCACTTGTCTACGTGTATCGTTGATATCTCAGCGAATCAATAATCGATATCGCTGTAATTTGACTATGTGATAGCCAATAAGTACACCTAACAGAATATATAAATTTCAGAGTGATTTGTAATTTGCTGTAATCGGAAAGCTCGCGACAAAAAGTGTTGCGTTTTTTTTGATACACCCTGTATATAGGTTTTTAGGGCAGCAATTTATAGCGCTGCTAAGCAGTGTTCTAAAAAACATTTTAGTTCAAAAACTGATTTTGTTTTCGCTTAATTCGCGCTCATTTTTCCTACAGGTTTCAACCGTAATTATAATAATGGGTCTCGAACCACCGTAAATATTCTAAATATTATGTGGGGGACGTCAAAAACTTCATACTGGACCTTTTGAGTGTTAAAAATGCCAATTGGTGCGCGCTTCTCGCGTATTATATGCAACTTAATTTAAAGTTTAGTCCCAACGGCGGATCCAGGAAAGGGGGGGGGGGGGTGGAGGGGCGGCATAGTCCAAACATTTCGAACGTTCACAAATAATCGTACGGTTTCCTTTGCTTATTATTGTACAGTATTCTTGGACCTAGGCCTCCTTTGATATCCTCCTCCCATGTCAACAGTATTACAGATTATTCCATATTCATTTATTTCACAGTTAAGATATCTACAAATTGTTACTCATCGAATTCCCTGCCAAACACTTGGATAACCGGTTCGGATAACCAAGACTAAAGCAACAAGCAGCATAGGTGAAGCCTCCCAGCGTGACTGTTAGGCTCCTGTACAGAGTGTGTTAGTCCAGTACCTAACCAGAGTAATCAGACCAAGAACCAGGTGAAGGTACCCATTGTGACTTTTAGGCTCCAGCACATGGTGTATTCTTGACCTAACAAGATCAAGAACCAGGTGAAGGCACCCTTCGTGACTGTTAGGCTCCAGCAAAGGGTGTGTTAGTCCAGTACCTAACCAGACCAAGAACCAAGTCTTATCAAGGACTGATAGAAAAGCAGAACAGGTTGACAATTTGAGTGATTTTAATGTAATATCAGGTATGGAATGGGTGTCTTTTACTCTTTTTATTTTGACATTTTATGAACATGTTTATGTAAAGTTATTATATTTCACCAAAGTTACAGTACAAAGTACAGAGCATGTATGGTCCAACGGAACAGCACGGGATTCATGATCATGAGTGAGTTCTAGCCCCGCTGGGCCCAACTTGTTTGTGTCCTTTGGCAAGATTCTTAGTCTCAATTGCCTTTTCAACCAAAGCGGTATTCGGGGAGCTGTTAAGAGTCACAATCTAATTAGTGCTGATAGACTGTGCACAGTTGGCCGGTAGCCACCTGAGTGTAGCGATGAAAAGGGGTTCTGATTCCAATTGGCAGCGATAATAATTGGCAAAAAGCGCTTTGGGATTTTGCTTGCATTGTATAAAGCGTTTTATAAGAACAGTGTATTGTTATTAGTGCTATTATAAATTTACTTAATATTATTATTATTATTTACAAGAGTAGAAGAGGGTAGGCATCCGAGCACCGGGGTATGACAATTGAGGGCCTTTGGAGCTCCTTTAGTATTCATCAAAGGAGCTCATATTTTGTATTTATCTTTTCAGAAACACTGTTAGTTGGGCAGGTAGTGCTCAGGGGGATAAAACATATTTCCAATAGTACAAAACCTAATCATCTAAAATGTGTATTGATTATTCACACATAATACAAAGCCATTATATCTTCAATGTTTTTAGAAATTCAAATTTGGTCTAAAATGGATAATTTAGTTTGATAATTTGTCAAAACTATCTTGTCCAACCCTACCTACATGTAAGTCCACCAGAAGAACAGAGTTTTACACCTATATACCAATTTCTAAAATTTATATGTATGTATATATTAGAAGACTATAATAGTCTTCTAATATATTAATAATTAATACATTCCTTTTCAGCCCCTCTCTTATTGGACATTTTCACCCTTAAATTACAACTTTGTAATTTTAACCACATTTTCATTAAAACAAACCTATATACATTATGAAGAAAAGCTTGGAAATTCCCGAGAGACCACTGGTTTTGGAAACATTAGTCAAATTTCCAATATTGTCTACCGCCTTTTTCGAGAGAAAAAATTCACCCAACAATTCAGTTTTTCGGACAAATTCAGTGTAACTGATAAACGAATACATTTTGTTTTGTATTCCTAGGATAACCGGGACTTTGAAGACCAACCACCAATAAAGAGATCCACCGAAGTATAATTCCGTCAAGCAACTCCGTCACAAGTAATATATTATAAAGAATTAATTATAATAGAAGTAAATAATCTATATATTTTAAGCTAAACAGAATCATCTTGTGTTATAGAATACTATTATATAATTATAATCAATGTGAAGTGCGTGAAATTTAGTTCTGCTCAAATTATGCAGTTGAATATCATGTCAGAATCAGAATGAATAATATTATCCATATCTGATGTGATATGGATGGAAAGTTTTACAACTTGATACTACTAATCTGTTAAGGTCTGTACTGAAATAGAATACTGTCTTAAGAGACACAATTTCCTAATATTTCGGTATAAACGGAACGGCACAAGAAGCTGAAACTGTACACTAATTCATATCAATCAATCATTGTAACCGTTACCCACTACTCTTGAACAATACAGTGCATTGCTGAATTTAAATATCTGTTAAAGAGAAGTCTCATTGATATCCACATTGAGTCAATCTACTCCTGGATATTATAGATGCAGTATATGACTATACCTCAAATATCTATATAGAAAAAACATAACATCAATATTCATATCAGGCAATTTACCGCTCCTTGAATATTCATATCAGCCAATTTGCCGCTCCTTAAATATTCATATCAGGCAATCTACCGGTCCTTGAATATTCATATCAGGCAAATTACCACTCCTTGAATATTCATATTAGGCAATTTACCGCTCCTTGAATATTCATATCAGGCAAATTACCACTCCTTGAATATTCATATTAGGCAATTTACCGCTCCTTGATAGGTATTATATATCCAGAGCATTGTTTTACTTTGAGACAAGACACATCTCATTAATATTAGATAATCAGTCCACACATGCCCTGGGGGTTAACGGATTCCTTCGATTTTGAAAAGTCTTACAGAAAGAACAAAAATCAAGGCGTAGTATTCAGCTACCTGCACTGATTCCAATTCAAAGTCTACAAAATCAAGTTTGATCAATGTTGTATAAACAAGCACTTACTGTTTATGTTTAGTCCTGTCTTCTGTCAGAATGGCATGCTCAAAAAAGTATAACAACAAAGATTTAGCAGAATGTGGCATTTGTCTGATGGTTATGGAAGAACCGAAAGCTCTTCCGTGCCTGCATACCTTTTGCTTGAAGTGTCTGTCTAAATGGGCTGAAGGGCGCACTGATGTAGTTAAATGTCCAATTTGTATGCAAGATTTTGAAATTCCATCTGATGGAGTCAAAGGGTTTGTAACTAACTTTTTTATTAACACCTTGAAAGACAGACGCGAACTTGCTGATAAGTTGCACGCTAAAGGTGCACGGATCCCATGTTCCTGTTGTGGGGCTACTGATTGCAATGCTGAAGCCTATTGTACAGATTGCAATGGCTTCATTTGTGAAGAGTGCGGAAGTACACACAGGCGGGTTCTTTTGATGCAGAGCCATAAGACCGTACCACTTGATGATCTCCAGTCTGGTAAGGTTGATATTAAGACGTTGATAAAGCAGGAGTGTTGTAAAGAACAAAAAGGTCAGGTGTTGAGATTTTATTGTAATACCTGCGGAGCATTGATTTGTTATGAATGTTCTATAGTCGACCATCCCATTACTAATCATGTTCTTGTTAACTTGAAAACTGCATCTAAGGATCAGAGTATGGAAATCAGACAGTTGTCTGTAAACTGTACCCAGTCAAACTACTTGGTGGTTGAATATCTGGCAAATGCAGAGAAAATTCAAAACAACTTGGAGAGAAATCTGAAGAAAGCGAAATCAGATTTACATAAGGCAGCAGAGGCAATCCGAGTCAAAGTTCTTGCAGACATACAACAGAAGGAGACAGAACTGGAAGCAAAACTATCAAACGCTGCGGCTGAAAATAAGAAACAGCTTGATGCCCAGAAGGATAATATACAACTACAACAGACAAGACTGCACACAGCATTACAGATGGCTTCGGAGGTTACAGAGACAGGGTCAGACTATGATCTTGCCTTGGTTTACTCTTCCTTGAAGACTAGTTTGACCCAGTTAAAAGATTTGAAACCAAATGGCATTGATGGTAACCTTGGCGATATCAAATTCATACCAACCCAGTCCAGATTGCCAGACATGCCATCTATTGGTTCTTTGTCACTTGGTAGGGATCTCGGTCAGGCATCATCATTGACACAGGTTAAAGGAGCATCGGCTGCTATGTCGTCTCTTGGGTCTTTATCTCTTGGTAGTGAGCAAACATATGTACCACCAATGGCTAAGATCAAGAAGAAAAAGTATGGTGTTGGAGTATGGAAAATAAAAATGCAATTTGGCGAGGATAGATTGCACAATGGTCGGGGTATTGCATTGACACCAGCGAGAGATGTCATAGTGACCGATTATTCCAATGGTAATGCATACGCATACAGTCAAACAGGGAAGCTCAAATTCTGTATCGATACTAAGCAAGGGTTGAAACTGGGGGAATCATCTCGCCCATGGAATGTTGTGACCAGTCCGGATGGAAGGATATTCGTCACACACCACGTTTCCCATGTAAATGTGTATGACACCAATGGAGCATTTAAATACAAATTCCCTATAAAGTCTCCCAGGAATGTATCATCTGATGCACAGGATACATGTCTCATGGGTTTGGCAATGGATAACCTGGGAGATATACTGGTCGGTGAAGTCAAGCAGAAGTACATCAGTAAGCATTCCCAGGATAGATCACATATTAGTAGTTTCAATGTGACCATCAGACCATTGCATATTGCAGTCACTCCACAGGATCATATTTTTGTCTCATCATGGTATCCTGAATGTGTACAGATACTTGATAGCACAGGCAGCATTCTCCATACACTCAACCCTCCTACAGGTGTGTCATTATGGATTCCCAGTGGCATATGTTGCACATCAGACAATGATATCTACATAGCTAACCGCACACATGCCAATCATGGAGGAGGTATCTATTGCTATTCTCTGTCTGGGCAATACAAAGGGTGTATCACAAAGGAGGAAGACTACCCGCATGATATCGTTCTCAATGATGATGAAGACAAGTTGTTTGTTGTTGAAAACAAATGTGTGAAGATATTTAGTAGACAGTGAAATGGTTCTGCTTGGTCTGTTTAAAACTGTATTTGAATGTTGTTTAGTTCCTATTGGCATGACCTACACATTTTAAATACCTATATATATGTACAGTCCTCAAAATAAGTAACTGACCAGGTAGATGATATGTTCTCAACTCCAAAATTAGAACTCTTACGTAAACATATTTAAATATGAAGTTGTAAGGAAATCCCTTTTCTGCAATTTGAGATATTACACGTGAAGATTGATTGAATATTAAGTCAGTTATGTGCCCAAACCCAAAACCAATGGCATATGTTGCACATCAGACAATGATATCTACATAGCTAACTGCTTATATGGAGGGGGTATCTATTGCTATTCTGTGTCTGGGCAATACAAAGGGTATATCACAAAGGAGGTAGACGACCCATGTAATCTCGTTCTCAATGAAGATGAAGACAAGTTGTTTGTTGTTGAATCAAATTGTGTGAAGATATTTAGTGGACAGTGAGTTGGTTCTGCGTGGTCTATTTAAAACTATATTTGAATACAGTTTATAGTTTATATTGGCATGGCCTACACATTTTAAATACCTATATTGGGCACATGCATGTATATTGCACAATGTGAAATATAAGTACATGGTTACCCTAATACATGATAATAACCATTTGTAATATACTAAAATATTTCTTAATATGGATGGGATATGACTTAATTATTCAATTTTACAAGTAGACAAGTGAAAATAAAAATGAAGTTAGGAATAAAAAGTTAGTGAATGTTAATTTTAGTGTAATTTTCAGGGTATCAGTAACACAGTTTTAACACTGTTTAATTGGTAGCTATATGCCATGGGGAGAAAATCCTGTACTACGGGCCCAATCGACCTATATTTTCGAATTCAAGGATTTTTTTATTTTGCGAAAGAATTGTGGTTAATTTAAATGTTCGACAATTTGTTTTATTTAAAAAACATATTTTTGATTATTTTGGGGAAAAATTGCGGCATAATTCTGACTCCAATTGCGTTTTGAAATTAAAAAGCCATACATTAGCCCATAGAACAGGGTTTTTTTCCAATCGCCTTTAGTCCTGTCTAACAGGACTAAACGTTGATAACACATGCTTTTCTTATAATATTCTCCAAAAAGTGTTCTGTGTATAATGATCTAAAAATATCTTAGGGACGCACCATTAGATAATCGGGGGGGGGGGGGGGGGGGGGGGGGTGGAAGTTTTTAGTTTAAAAAAACAAACAAAAAACTTTGCCCACTATCCAGGAAAAAACAACTTTGCCCACCAACCAGGAAAAAAATTAGACCCACTGCTGAGTAGAAAAAAGAAAAATCTAACTCGCCCAACTCAATGTAAAGAAAAACAGTAAAACCTTGTAAAACCTTCAAAAGAATCTTTGCCGCCTTTGCGGGGAAAAAAATGAACAAAAAAATCAGCCCGATCCCAACTTCCATGCCCCCTCCTCAAAATCAAATGGTGCGTCCCTTATCCACATGCACTCCATTGTTTGAACATTATACACCTACAATCGGACACAAACCTCAGATTAGGTTAAATTAGCAAATTTCATACGGGTCTATCAATTAATTTGTTCTGATAAATATACCTATTGGGATATTGTCAATGTTCTATAGCATACCATTTGAAGTGGTAGTTACTAGTAACCAGGTCCATAACTAGGGGGGAGGGGGGGGGGACAGCCCCCCCCCAATCTGAAAAATTCCTTTTGTGTACCAATGTACCTCATTTTGTACCAAATGTACCTCCCTCCCTCTCAAAATTTTCTGAGATGACAATTTTTTTTTGAGGGGCAACCTTTTACGATTTTTTGGGTACCAATGTACCTTTTCCAGAAAATATGCCCCCTAAACAATTCTGGTTACGGACCTGCTATTAATGGGGCCCTCACATGTATCCGTGTGAGCTGGGCGGCCCCTTACCGTCTTATAGAAAAACAACAGAGTCCAACACGGTGACCCATCAGCAAAAAATGTCAACGGCCGCATTTTTATTTTTTTTGTCACCGGGTTCATACTGTTCTATACCGGGTCCTTATCGGCCTGGAACCGGGCTCATACCACCTCCTCACCAGGTCCTCACCGGCCGAAACGCTTGGGTACCGACCGAACCGCCTTGATAACGTCATCAAACTACCCTGTATAAGCTGAGTGCTCAAGCTCGCCGCTTCGCTCTCATTCCGGGAATCTCTGTAAAATACATTTGCCCTCACATGTATCCGTGTGAGCTGGCCGGCCCATTACCGTGTGACAAATTAGTGCAGACGGCGGCACACGGTGATGTCACACGGTGGGCCGTTTCCCGTCCGTTGAACACGTTGCCGGGGACATTGACGGCCATCCGCGCCCGGCAGGACCCGGCAGGAGTTTTGAGCATGTTCAAAATTCCTGCCGGGTCCTGGCGGGTGAGCAAAAGCGGCGGCAAACGGTGAGAGCCCGGTTTGAGGACGGTATAAAGACGGCACACCCGTTTCGCGCCCGTTCGCAGGGCGGTAATGGTAGGCGGCCACCTTACCGTCTAATAGAAAAACAACAGAGTCCAAACAATCACTAAAAATGTCAACGGGCGCATTAATTTTTTGTTGTGGCCACCGGGTCCATAACGTTATATACAGGGTCTTTACCGGGTCCTCACCGGCCGTGTACCGGGCTCACCGTCCTCATACATTTCTAGCTTACCGTTCTCACCGGGTGCATAACACCTCCTCACCGGGTCCTCGGTCCATACCGTTCTACACCGGGTCTGTCCCGGGTTCTCACCGGCCTTGTCCCGGGATCACCGGCCTCATACAGTTCTAGCTTACCGTTCTCACCGTGTCCTCACCGTGTGCATACCACCTCCATACCGGTTCCTAACCGGTCGAAACGCCTGGGTACCGGCCGAAACGTCTTGATTACATCATCAAACCGCCCTTTTCAAGCTAAGCGCTCAAGCTCGCCGCTTCATTTGCATTCCGGAATTCGTACGACCAACATCTATAATACTCTCTAAATGTAAAAGTGCTAAATCATCTCACTCTTTCGAGAGCTTTAGGAGGGACGGCTCTTCTAAGAAGTGAAGTTTACTCTTTTCAGGGTGATTTGTCACTCTTTTAAGAGTGATTTCCACTCTTTTCAGAGTGATTTCCACTCTTTTCAGATTGAGTTTAACTCTTTTTAGAGTGAAAATGGCTCTTTTTTAAGAGTGAACTTCACTCCAAAAAAAGAGCTGTTCCTCCTAGAGCTCTCAAAAGAGTGAGTGTTAGCTCTTTTACATTTAGAGAGTTGTAACATGCCTGCTGAGAGTCCGTTCCGCGAACGGTTACTAGGCTGCATGCGGCCATTCGCAGCCCGTCGCTAAGATGGTCGACGTTCACCACTGTCCATCACCGCCCTGCGAATGGGCGCGAAACGGGTGCGAAACGGGTGCGAAACGAGTGCGAACGGGTGCGCCGTCCTTATACCGTCTTCATACCGGGCTCTCATCGTTCGCCGCCGCTTTTACTCACCCGCCAGGAGTTTTGAGCATGTTCAAAACTCCGGTGGCCGGCGAAGTCCCCTGAACGTGTTCAACGGACGGGAAACTGCCCACCGTGTGTGCCGCCGTCCGCACCCATTTTTCACACGGTAAGGGTTCGCTCAGCTCACACGGATACATGTGAGGGCCCCATAAGTTTGTAACAGTTGATAGCTAGTAACATTTGATAGTAATATTTGCGAAATGGGAGCCAAGCAATCATATTTGTATTTAAACATTGGGTTTATTTTTATGGTGTGCAAATAGGGTTTTTCATGAACAATGAAGGTAAAACCAGGTGTTATCATAATTGTATGACATCAAAACTGGCAAAAATATGTCGTAGTGCGAACTGGAGCTTAGTAAAATGTTAAAATTATGGAGAATAATAAGAGAACAGATGAGAAAAACATGCCTACCAACACTTTCAATGGTGGGTGATGTGAATATTATTTTTGTATGTAAAATTGGTTATAAATATGATTATGAGTGAACAAACAGGTATTTTATTAACAGTTATTATGTGATCAGGAGGGTGTGAATACATCTTCGTAATTATTAGATTTAGCTACAAATTTAACAATGATTTTTAAACTGTAACACATTTGTATAACAATGTGCCAAGCATGTGTGTAACTGTGTAAATGAAGGTAAAACCTGGTGTTATCAAAATGTCATGATATGATATCAAAACGTTTATGTCTACGATTTAGAGGACTTTTAAGGTTTAAAACAAACAAGGGGAGAACTGTGAAAAGTGAAAATGATGGAGAATAATAAGAGAAAAGATGAGAAAAACATTATGCCTACCTATCTTAAATTCAATGATGGGTGATATGAATATGATTTGTGTATGTAAAATTGGGTAAAAATATGATTATGAGTGAACAAATAGGTAGTTTACAGACAGTTCTTATATATATAGTCTGGTCAGGAGGATGTGAATACATCTTTGTAATTAATATATTTAGCTACAAATTTAACAATCACTTTTAAACTGTGTAGACATATATAATATGCTGTGTAAATAAGTCTGTTGCTTAGAGAAAAACTATAGGCAGTACACATCGGGATACAAATGCAGCTGAAATAATGTCTTAACAAATGTAAACATGGTGCATGCACACTGGAGTATCGGGGGGGGGGGGGGGGGGGGAGGGGGTACTCAGATTTGGTTTGGTCGGGGGTGTGCCGCTGGAGATTCAAAACCCCTACCCATTTCTAAGGGTGATTTTGGAAAAATCGGTACCCATTTTTAGGGGTTTTGCTTCATTTTAGACCAAATTTTCGCAAATTATCGGGGAAAAAGACCCATGTCTAAGGATTTTTCAGTTGAAAAGCCTATCCATGGCTAAGGATGTCTCTTGAAAAAACGACCCACTGGAGCGGCACGTCCCCGTATGCCTTACATACGTGAGTACCCTCCCCCCGGGACTGGAGCTTGGTGAAAAGACAAAATTATGAAGAATAATAAGAGAACAGATGAGAAAAACATGCCTACCAACCTTGAATTCACATTTCGATGGTGGGTGATATGAATATGATTGTGTATGTAATATTGGTTATACATGTAAATATGATTGAGTGAACGAACAGCCTGTATTTTATTCACAGTTCTTATCTGGTCAGGAGGGTGTAAATACATCTTCATAATTATTATATTTAGCTACCAATTTAACAATGTTTTTTAAACTATAACACATGTATATAACAATGTGCCAAGCATGTGTGCAAACATGTAAATGAAGGTAAAACATGGTGTTATCAAACTGTTAATAACCCTAACTCTATAACACCACACAGCAACAGATTTTTTTCCTGACGGAAAAAATTCACCCGAAAGGTCACCCGACCCCAGGGATTTGAACGGAGGACCTCCAGCACCTAAGCCCATCTCCATTCCACTACACCACGGCTACCCGGCTCAGTATATTTTGCCTCATATAGCCTGGGTCCATTCTATAGCCCAAAAACTTGCACGCCGGGTTATAAAAACCGGCTGTTGTTGGTGTGTGGTGTAGTAGGGTAAGGGTTAATATTATATCAAAACGTTTATGTTTACGATTTAGAGGACTTTTGAGGTTTAAAACAAACATGGTGATAACTGGAGCTCAGTGAAAAGTTAAAATTATGGAGAATAATAAGAGAACAGACGAGAAAAACATTATGCCTTGTAAAAACAGATTTTCAGAAATATTTCCCAACTTTCAAGATCTATCTCAAGACTACTGAATAATACTAGGCATGTTTGTACTTATTTCAATAGATTTCACATGGTTATTCCAAATATGGTAATACAATTCAATAATTATGACATTTTTGGAACATTTTGTGAACTTTTGGAATGTTGTCTTCAGACGCCTACCACGTGGAAAGTGTAAAAATTGGTTATAAATATGATTATGAGTGAACTGAGGTATTTTATACACATTTCGTATGAATACATCTATGTAATTTTTATATTTAGCAACAAATTTAACAATTACTTTTAAACTGTATATAACATGCATAGCACCTGTCAACTGTATAAATGCAGTGATGGTGTTAATATGTCTGTTGCTTGGCATTACACATTGGGATACACTAATGCAGCTGAAATAGAGAATGTATTAGTATTTATTCTTTAAAAATGGCAGATTAAAGGTATATTATGTGATCTTTCCAGGGAACGCCCTCAACATCGAAAAAAAAATTGAAAGAAGATTTTCTTGTAGATTTACATTTCTGATCATAAATCGTACATACATTCCAAGTTACAGGGCGATACGATTCTTACTTACTTCAAAATCATGGTTTTAGAGTGAAAATAAACTGTCGGGATAACACCGACAGTTTATATTTTCACTCTAAATTCACTCTAAAACTATGATTTTGAGGTAATTAGGAATCGTATCGCTCTGTAACTTGGAATGTATACGATTTATGATCAGAAATGTAAATCTGCAAGAAAATCTACTTTCTAAAAAAAAAATCATGAATAGAGGGCGCTCTCTGGAAAATATCACATAATATGCCTTTAAAGTGACAGAAGTAAAACGTATGCTGTGAATTTGCCTCAGCATGCTCAGGTAGGGTCGGTCAGCAGCTCACTTAATGTGTATCTTAGATTTTTGTTAGAACATAATTATTTTGAATAAGCACCTGGTTAGGCACTTATTGTGTTAGGTGTATTTCCACATCAGTTCTTTTTGCTCATGAAAACAAAAGCTATAATAATTGAGAAATAAGCAATCCTCTACGTGACTGCCATCTAGAGAATTTGTGTTCAAATGTGGCATTATCTGAATGATATCTGAAATATTGTTTTGTTGTTGTTGAGAATTGTCGTTTTATGTAAATGTCAACAAAATGAATGTAAACATTTAATTTTCATGACTCTTTGAGAATTGCCGTTTTACATAAATGTAAACAAAATGAATGTAAACATTTAAATTTCATGACTATTTTCGCAATGTGGAGATCGATGTCATTGCCCCATGATGTAGTGCTTTATGCGATAATTTAATCAATTAGAAAAACAAATTCTTCACGATTGAAAACTTACTAAAGTCATGCAATTATTTTCATTTGTAATGTACACATAGCTAATTGTTTATTTGCATATGGATGGACTTCCATGGCGTATGCCTGCCTGTAATCATGTAACTGAAATATACAACGACATAGCGTTGTCATTAATAAAATGTTAATACAAATATATTGACTGGTTAAACTGGTTTTTAATCGGTCTGATGTCAATCTGAAAATAATGTGTAAACAGAGAGAAGTTTTACTAACTACCCTATGTAACCTCCCTTAGGTGTAAAAGAGTGTAAATGAAAGAAATTAAATTTAAAGCAACACGTAGGCAAGGGGGAAATCTGCTCTAACGATCGGGGTTTTAGTGAACATGTTGATATATTTATATAACATTTCAAAATGTCGAAATAAACATAAAAAATAGATAAAACTATTTTGAAGAAATCAAAAAAATAATATCTTTCACACCCCTCGATAAATCTGAAACAACTTGACTTCCCTGTCACTCTATCGAACAACACCCTCTCACCTAAAGAGGGCTCACTTGAGTTGTTCTAGTCCAGGAGCCCGGAGAGTGTTTTCAGCTGAGAAGGTGCAATAGGTATGATCCCGGGATGATGATCTGATTAAAACTTTACTTCCCTGTCACTCAAACACCCTCTCACCTAAAGAGGGCTCACTTGAGCTGTTATAGTCCAGGAGCCGGGAGAGTGTATTCAGCTGAGAAGGTGCAATATGTATGATAAATTGATTAGTTTACTATCGACCAGGATATACAATTCGAGCGTCCTTGGTTCAAATAGATGGGGATCAAGAGTCAATATCATGAACATTTTGTAGTGCTACCGGGTCGCAATCCTGTACGGGGGTCGCTATCAAATCAGAAAACTTTACTTCCCTGTTACTCTATCGAACAACACCCTCTCATTTAAAGAGGGCTCACTTTTAATAACCTGTTCTAGTCCTTGTCTAGTCCAGGAGCCCAGGGAGTTTATTCCGCGGTAGGTTTGATGATCTGATTAGTTATCGACCAAGGATATTAGAGCGTCGTCCTTGGTCAACAGTCAATATCATGAACATTTTGTAATGCTACCGGGTCGCAACTCGCAATCCTGTACGGGGTCGTTATCAAAGGTCAAAGGTCATATAGGGGTCAAATTGCAATGCTCAGATTATGTTGTAATCCATATCTTTTTAAACTCTTCTTAAAATCAAAAAGAGCAAAATCAATGTAGGCCTATACCTTCCAGATGTTTTAGTTTCTGAGATGTAGGCAAAATAGGACAATCTGTATTCTGTGATGATACTTCTCAACTCCACCCGGAGCCAAGCGAGAAGGATTTTGGTTGTGCGCTGGTTAGTTGCGTTTGGTTTCTTCTTGTTTGAAGTGACTTAGTACAGCTTTTTTAAATGCGTCTGGCTCGGTGCAGTCCTTAACACTTTCCACGCGGCAGGCGGCTGCAGACGACATTCCAAAATTTCACAAAATGTTTAAAAAATGTCAAAATTATTGAATTTCATTAACATATTTAGAATCATCAAGAGAAATGCATTGACATAAGTACAAACATGCCTAGTGTTAGGTCAGTAATCCTTGAGATAGACTTTGAAAATTGTGAAAGGTTTCTGGAAAATCTGTTTTGTGTATGGTAAAAATAATAGCCGCGTGGAAAGTGTTAAAGGCATATTATGTGATCTTTTCTAGGGAGCGCCCTCTATTCATGATTTTTTTTAAAAAGTAGATTTTCTTGCAGATTTTCATTTCTGATCATATATTCTGAGTTACAGAGCGATACTAAATACTTTAAAATCATGGTTATAGAGTGAATTTAGAGTGAAAATAAACTGTCTTGCTAGCAGGACATTTTATTTTAACGTCTTTAAACCATGATGATTTTGAAGTAATTAGTAATCGCATCGTTCTGTAACTCGGAATAGATGTATGAATTATGATCAGGAATGTAAATCTGCAAGAAAACCTACTTTCTGGAAAGATCACATAATATGCCTTTAATGGTGTTTGGGAAACATGAATATCTCCAACAGTCTTTGATGCCAGGCTAGGGCGTTGGAATGCTTTGGTATGTAAATGGTCAACATTTTCCTCAAAATATTTGTACATGGGTCAAATTTTGAAAATGCTCCTCAATTTGGAGGCGAAATGGTAGAAAAGAGATAGTCATAGCCAATACTATGTACTTGTCCGGCATCGTCTGTCGGAAATCCCCCAGCCCGGAATACCGCCGCCACATGCTGACGCAAGTGGTGCTCACGCAATAAAGGGCTGCAGGCTTTCTATAGCTGAAGACCCATGTAAACCCGGAAGTGCAGCGTGATTTGTAAACTAACGAGTAACTGCAATATTTATCCCTTAAAATGTCTTCGTTTTACAGGTATGTAACGATATTCACAAATGCAACTATATGATGAGCCTTTGTTTAAACTTTAAGATAATCCTAAGGGCTACATGGCCATTATATCCGCCGTTAAACCAAGGTATTAATTATACTAGTCCCAATTTGAATACAGATTATTACATTACAGGGTACATGTACACTGACTCATGACTCAATATATGAAGAGCTGTTTTGCAAATGGGCCTACATCCACATCTGCCTTTTTACTCATTTTGCATTATTAAATGGATGTCTATTCATTATGTGGAATGTGGCATGTATTGTTGGTGCCTCGATTGGCGTGCAAGTCATAGAAACAGTAATGAACACAGCTACAGGGTGTCCCAACAAAATGTTAACACTCCGGGCACATAAGATATCTTAAAAGGACAGGACCACACGGGTCTAATCTTGATGTATTATGAAAGCTGAGTAAATAAGCTTTCATTTGCATTTTATTGCGTTCCAATTGGTTATTTAGAACGGGAGATATGCTTCAGCAAACATGAGGAAGCAAAATCGGCTTGGTCCAATCCTCTCAGTATGAAAGTAAAGCTTTTGAAATGCACGAAGCAAGAAGCAACATGATTAAGTTACACACACACATCAGTTAATCTCTTCTTTGTTCTTTTCAACGCATTCTTTCGATTCTTTTCAAGCTTAAAAGACATAAATAAATATATTCCACATCAATTATATAGGTATTTTGTCATGAGTTCAAGTTCTATACTCTTTTTCCATGTGCAATAGGTAGCTGTTAGTAAAGCAGTCTCTAAAATTGAAATTGAAACATTTCATGTTCTTTGTTGAAATGGTCCATCCAATTAAATAAATTAACTAATATTGCACTGAAATAAAACTAGTATTGCACTGAAATTAACCATAAATCAATTTAAGCCTGAAAAGAATCGAAAGAATGCGTTGAAAAGAACAAAGAAGATATTAACTGATGTGTGTGTGTGACTTAATCATGTTGCTTCTTGCTTCGTGCATTTTAAAAGCTTTACTTTCATACTGAGAGGATTGGACCAAGCCGATTTTGCTTCCTCAAGTTTGCTGAAGCATATCTCCCGTTCTAAATTACCAATTGGAACGCAATAAAATGCAAATGAAAGCTTATTTACTCAGCTTTCATAATACATCAAGATTAGACCCGTGTGTTCCTGTCCTTTTAAGATATCTTATGTGCCCGGAGAGTTAATATTTTTTGGGACACCCTGTATACAATAATTTGATTAATTCCATGGACTTGTCAATACAAATTCAATAATGCAAAATTAGTAACATGTCGGGGTGGTCTGGTGGTCCTTTTGCAGCAAAGCTCTTCATATACTATCTAGTCACACATTGCAATTTCTCTATTGATTTCCTATATTTCGGAATCAACATTTTTACATCAAATATGATTCAAATCAATAAAATCCACTCACATATTGTTCCTGATCCTGGTGCTTCTAATATAGTAATAATATTCTTAGGTAGGTACATGGATTTCTCGATTGGCGTGCAAGTCATAGAAACAGTAATGAACACAGCTATACAATAATTTGATTAATTCCATGGACTTGTCAATACAAATTCACTAATGCAAAATTAGTAACATGTCGGGGTGGTCTGGTGGCCCTTTTGCAGCAAAGCTCTTCATATACTATCTAGTCACACATTGCAATTTCTCCATTGATTTCCTATATTTCGGAATCAACATTTTTACATCAAATATGATTCAAATCAATAAAATCCACTCACATATTGTTCCTGATCCTGGTGCTTCTAATATAGTAATAATATTCTTAGGTAGGTACATGGATTTCGATCAAATATGGGGGGGGGGGGGGGGGGGGGGGGGGGGGGGGGGGGTAGAGGCGTTGCGTCTCCATAAACTGCAATTTCCAAATAATTTGCATGTCTTCCTTTCTCCTTTCTGTCCGTTTCCTCCCTTTTCCCTTCTTTCCTTTCCCTTTCCCTTTTTCCTTTCCTTCCCTTTTTTTCCCTTTCCTCCCCTTTTTTCCCTTTCCTCCCTTTCCTCTTCTACCTTTCTTTCCCTTCCTGATTTTTTGCTTAGTTCGTCAAATTATTTTTCAGGGGGGGCACTCTGCCCCCCTTTGCCCCCGTCTGGCTACGCTGTCATCTATTTACCAGAGGGTATAAAATGAGACCCTATTTGTGGGCACATCCCCGTAACCTCATATCCACTAAGTACCCCCCCCCCCCTGGGTTTTAAGGCAATTTTGAAAGGGGCACAAACTTTCTCCCAGGCAATTATGTACTTTTGAATGAAGTGAAAACAGCCAGAAATTGGGGGCATTCAAGGCAATTGTCTTCGATGATTTCGATCAATTTGAGCACTGTGTATATGCAAGAAATAAGACATTTCTATACAGATCTCTAGATTGTTATATCATCTTGATGTAATAGTTGTGTTAATGTAGTAGATCTGACCGGGAAGTCTTCTTTTGGTCCATAAGCCTACATGGGTGCGCTTGATGCGGACTGTCTAAAGTTTTAAATCACAGCCTCTAAAAATCGCGGGTATACCTTTATGGTGTATTGTTTAGATGGTTGTTAGTTGTGAGCAACAGTTATATATATTTATTTTCTTTGCTTACAATTGTTCAGAATTCTTGGACGTAGGGCCTTTGAGCTCCTCTGGTATTCCCCCATACCCCCTTATCCGCCTTTATCCCCCATGTCAAGCAGTGTTATAGATTATTCCATATTCAATTATTCCACAGTTAAGATATCTACAAATTGTTACTCATCGAATCGTTTGTCAAACACTTGGATAACCAAGACTAAATCAAAAAGCATCATAGGTGAAGGCATCCATCGTGACTGTTAGGCTCCAGTACAGGGTGCGTTAGTCCAGTACCTATCCAGATCGACCAAGAGCAAGATAAAGGCACCCATCGTGACTGTTAGGCTCAAGCACAGGGTGTGTTAGATCAGCGCCTAACCAGTCCCAAAACAAGGTGAAGGCACCCATCGTGACTTTTAGGCTCCAGCGCAGGGTGAGTAAGATCAGTGCCTAACCAGACCAAGAACCAGGCGAATACACCCTTCGTGACTGTTAGGCTCCAGCATAGGGTGTGTTAGTCCAGTACCTAACAAGATCAAGACAAGAACTAGGAGAAGGTACTCTTCGTGACTGTTAGGCTCCAGCACAGGGACAGTGTGTTTGTCCAGTACCTAACCGGACCAACAGCCAGGTCTTATCTAGAAGTGATAGGAAAGCAGAACAGGTTTACAATTTGAGTGATTTTAATGCAATAGCAGGTATGGAATAGGTGTCTTTTACTCTTTTTATTTTGACATTTTATGAACATGTTTATGTAAAGTTATTATATTTCACCAAGTTACAGTACAAAGTACAGAGCATTGTATGGTCCAACGAAACATCGCGAGATCCATGATCATGAGGTTGTGAGTTCTAGCCCCGCTGTGGCCAACTTGTTTGTGTCCTTGAGCAAGATACGCGATATTTGGGGAGCTGTTGAGAGTCGCAATCTATTAGTAGTGCTGATAGGCTGTGCACTGTTGGCCTGTAGCCGCCTGAGTGTAGCGATGAAAAGGGGTTCTGATTCAAATTGGCAGCGATAATAATTGGCCAAAAACGCTTTGGGACTTTGCTTGCATTGTGGAAAGCGCTATATACAAGAGGAGAAGAGGGTAGGCATACAAGCACCGGGGTATTACAATTGAGGGTCTTTCAGCTCCTTTAGTATTTATCAAAGGAGCTCATATTTTGTATTTATCTCTCAGAAACACTGTTAGATAGGCAGGTAGTGCCCAGGGGATAAAACAGATTTAAAAAACCTAATCATCTAAAATGTGTATTGATTATTCACACATAATACAAAGCCATCTTATCTTCAATGTTTTTAGAAATTCACATTTGGTCTAAAATAGATAATTTAGTTTGATAATTTGTCAAAACTATCTTGTCCAACCCTACCTACATGTAAGTCCAACAGAAGAGCAGAGTTTTACACCTATACCAATTTCTAAAATGAATCTGCCAACATTGGCTATTAGTCGGTTAGTTTACTCCAGGAAAAAGGGGACATTGCCCAATAGGCATTTCCTATTAACACATCAATCTCTTTTTTCAGGAAAACCTGGACACGTGCATGTTACTGAAATCATCCAGGGCTGAGTTGAGCAGATCTGAGCTCTAATTTTGGTTCACGACTACAGGTATGTTACCAGAGTGTACTTTTTTAAACAATTTCCATGCGGCAGGCGTCTGCAGACAACATTCCAAAATGTCGCAAAATGTTTCAAAAATGTCAAAATCATTACATTTCATTATCATATTTGGAATCACCATGAGAAATGCATTAAAACATGCTTAGTATGATTCAGTAATCCTTGAGATAGACCTTGAAAGTTGGAAAAGGTTTCTGTTTTTTCTGAAAAATATATTTTGAATATGGTAAAACCAATAGCCGCGTGGAGAGTGTTAATTATAAGGAGTACAGGTATAATAATGTAATTTGTACATGAAAAAGATAAAGGCACTAAAAATACCCTCACTCGTGATGTTAATATCTAAGTTCCACAGCAATAATAACCTTATATATACAATCATAGCTTTGAACAAGTAACTGAGAGTCGTATGAGGTGAGCTTTATATAAGGTGAGAGTGAAGGCCATATTGGGCGTATAAGAAGACTATTAATACACTCCTTTTCAGCCCCTCTCTTTTTGGACATTTTCACCCTTAAATTACAACTTTGTAATGTTAACTACATTTTCACTAAAACAAACCTACATTATGAAGAAAAGCTTGGAAATCCCCGAGAGACTACTGGTTTTGGAAACATTACGTCAAATTGTCTACCGCCTTTTTCAAGAGAAAAAAATCTGCAAATTTGTCACCCAAAAGTTAACCTTTTCGGACAAATTCAGTGTAACTAATAAACGAATGCATTTTGTTTTGTATTCCTAGGATGACCGGGACTTTGATGACCAACCATCAATAAAGAGATCCACCGAAGTATAATTCCGTCAAGCAACTCCGTCACAAGTAATATACTATAAAGAATTAATTATAATAGAATTAAATAATCTATATATTTTAAGCTATACAGAATCTTGTGTTATAGACTACTATTATATAACTATAATCAATGTGAAGTGCGTGAAATTTAGTTCTGCTCAAATAACGCAGTTAAATATCATGTCAGAATCAGAATGAATAATATTATCCATATCTGATGTGATATGGATGCAAAGTTTTACAACTTGATACTACTAATCTGTTAAGGTCTGTACTGAAATAGAATACTCTCTTACGGGACACAATTTCTCAACATTTCGGTATAAACGAAACGGCACAAGAAGGTGAAACTGTACGCAAATTCATATCAGATAATCATTGTATTAATCGCAGCCCACTTCTCTTGAACACTGTATAATACAGTGCATTGCCGAATTTTAATATATGTTAAAGAGAAGTCTAATTGATATTCACATTGAGTCAATCTACTCCTGGATATTGTAGATGCATTATATGATTATTCTTCAAATATTTATAGAAAAAACATAACATCAATTTAATCATATCAGGCAATTTACCGCTCCTTGATATTCATATCAGGCAATTTACCGCTCCTTGAATATTCATATCAGGCAATTTACCGCTCCTTGAATATTCATATCAGGCAATTTACCGCTCCTTGAATATTCATATCAGGCAATTTACCGCTCCTTGAATATTCATATCAGGCAATTTACCGCTCCTTGAATATTCATATCAGGCAATTTACCGCTCCTTGAATATTCATATCAAGCAATTTACCGCTCCTTGAATATTCATATCAAGCAAATTACCACTCCTTGAATATTCATATCAGGCAATTTACCGCTCCTTGAATATTCATATCAGGCAATTTACCGCTCCTTGAATATTCATATCAAGCAATTTACCGCTCCTTGAATATTCATATCAAGCAAATTACCACTGCTTGAATATTCATATCAGGCAATTTACCGCTCCTTGAATATTCATATCAAGCAATTTACCGCTCCTTGAATATTCATATCAAGCAAATTACCACTGCTTGAATATTCATATCAGGCAATTTACCGCTCCTTAAATATTCATATCAGGCAATTTACCGCTCCTTGAATATTCATATCAAGCAAATTACCACTGCTTGAATATTCATATCAGGCAATTTACCGCTCCTTGATACGTATTATATATAGTCTTATAGATCCAGAGCATTGTTTTACTGTAAGAGAAGACACATCTCATTAATATTAAATATTCAGTCCATTCATGTCCCGGGGGTTAACGGATTCCTTCGGTTTTGAAAAGTCTTACAGAAAAAAAAATCAAGGCGTAGTATTCAGCTACCTGCACTGATACCAATTCAAAGTCTACAAAGTCAAGTTTGATCAATGTTGGATAAACAAGTACTTCTTGTTATTGTTTAGTTCTGTCTTCTGACAGAATGGCATGCTCAAAAGAGTATAACAACAAAGATTTAGCAGAATGTGGCATTTGTCTGATGGTTATGGAAGAACCGAAAGCTCTTCCGTGCCTGCAT
Organism: Ophiura sarsii; assembly: GCA_035610835.1. Taxonomy (NCBI): domain Eukaryota; kingdom Metazoa; phylum Echinodermata; class Ophiuroidea; order Amphilepidida; family Ophiuridae; genus Ophiura; species Ophiura sarsii. The sequence continues at coordinate 46,577,563 of CM069456.1, read as the reverse complement.
ACCTTTTGCTTGAAGTGTCTGTCTAAATGGGCTGAAGGGCGCACTGATGTAGTTAAATGTCCAATTTGTATGCAAGATTTTGAAATTCCATCTGATGGGGTCAAAGGGTTTGTAACTAATTTTTTTATTAACACCTTGAAAGACAGACGCGAACTTGCTGATAAGTTGCACGCTAAAGGTGCACGGATCCCATGTTCCTGTTGTGGGGCTACCGATTGCAAGGCTGAAGCATATTGTACAGATTGCAATGGCTTCATTTGTGAAGAGTGCGGAAGCACACACAGGCGGGTTCTTTTGATGCAGAGCCATAAGACCGTACCACTTGATGATCTCCAGTCTGGTAAGGTTGATATTAAGACGTTGATGAAGCAGGAGTGTTGTAAAGAACACAAAGGTCAGGTGTTAAGATTTTATTGTAATACCTGCAGAGTATTGATTTGTCATGAATGTTCTATAGTCGACCATCCCATTACTAATCATGTTCTTGTTAACTTGAAAACTGCATCTAAGGATCAGAGGTTGGAAATCAGACAGTTGTCTGTAAACTGTACCCAGTCAAACAACTTGGTGGTTGAATATCTGGCAAATGCAGAGAAAATTCAAAACAACTTGGAGAGAAATCTGAAGAAAGCGAAATCAGATTTACATCAGGCAGCAGAGGCAATCCGAGTCAAAGTTCTTGCAGACATACAACAGAAGGAGACGGAACTGGAAGCAAAACTATCAAACGCTGCGGCTGAAAGTAAGAAACAGCTTGATGCCCAGAAGGATAATGTACAACTACAACAGACAAGACTGCACACAGCATTACAGATGGCCTCGGAGGTTACAGAGACAGGATCAGACTATGATCTTGCCTTGGTTTTCTCTTCCTTGAAGACTAGTTTGACCACGTTAAAAGATTTGAAACCAAATGGCATTGATGGTAACCTTGGAGATATCAAGTACATACCAACCCAGTCCAGATTGCCAGACATGCCATCTCTCGGTACTTTGTTACTTGGTAAGGATCTCGATGAGGCATCACCATTGACACAGGTCAAAGGAGCATCGGCTGCTATGCCGTCTCTTGGGTCTTTATCTCTTAGTAGTGAGCAAACATATGTACCACCAATGGCTAAGATCAAGAAGAAAAAGGATGGTGTTGGAGTATGGAAAATGGAAATACAATTTGGCAAGGATAGATTGCAAAATAGTCGGTGTATTGCATTGACACCAACAGGTGATGTCATAGTGACCGACTTCACTGGTAATATCGCATACAGTCAAACAGGAAAATTCAAATTCTGTATCGATACTAAGCAAGGGTTGAAGCCGGGTGAATTATCTCAACCATGGAATGTTGTGACCAGTCCGGATGGAAGGATATTCATCACACACATGCTTTCCCATGTCAATGTGTATGATACCAATGGAGCATTCAAATACAAATTCCCTACAAAGTCTCCCTGGAATGTATCATCTGATGCACAGGATACACGTCTCTGGGGTTTGGCGATGGATAACCAGGATGATATACTGGTTGGTGAAATCAGGCAGAAGTACATCAGTAAACATTCACTGGATGGATCACATATTAGTAGTTTCAATGTGACCATCAGACCATTGCATATTGCAGTCACTCCACAGGATCATATTGTTGTCTCATCATCATCAGGGTTTCATGGATGTGTACAGATACTTGACAGCACAGGCAATATTCTCCGTACACTCAACCCTCCTACAGGTATGTCATCATGGCATCCCTTTGGCATATGTTGCACATCAGACAATGATATCTACATAGCTAACTACACATATGCCAATAATGGAGGAGGTATTCATTGCTATTCTCTGTCTGGGCAATACAAAGGATGTATCACAAAGGAGGTAGACTGCCCGTGTGATATCGTTCTCAATGATGATGAAGACAAGTTGTTTGTTGTTGAACCAAATTGTGTGAAGATATTTAGTAGACAGTGAATTGGTTCTGCGTGGTATGTTTAAAACTATATCTGAATGTAGTTTATAGTTTATATTGACATGGCCTACACATTTTAAATACCTATATTGGGCACATGCATGTATTATATTGCACAATGTGAAATATAAGTACATGGTTTTAAACCTAATACATGATAATAACCATTTGTAATATACTGAAATATTTCTTAATATAGATTGGATATGATTCAATTTTGGATATGATTCAATTTTGGATATGATTCAATTTTACAAGTAGAACTCCAAGTGAAAATAAAAATGAAGTTAGGAATAAAAAGTTAGTGAATGTTAAATTTATTGTAATTGTCAGGGTATCAGTAACACAGTTTTAACACTGTTTAATTGGTAGCTATATGCCATGGGGAGAAAATCATGTACTACGGGCCCAATAGACCTATATTTTCGAATTCGAGGATTTTTTTTATTTTTCGAAGGAATTTTTGTTAATTTAAATGTTCGACAATTTGTTTTATTTAAAAAACATATTTTTGATTATTTTGTGGGAAAATTGCGGCATAATTCTGACTCCATTTGCGTTTTGAAATTAAAAAGCGACCAACTAGCTATACATTAGCGATCTGGCCGCCCATAGAACAGGGTCATTTTTCTATCGCCTTTTAATAGTCCTGTCTGACGTTGATAACACATGTTTTTGTTACATATTCTCCAAAAAGTGTTCTGTGTATAATGATCTAAAATTATCTTAGGGACGCACCATTAGATACTCAGGGGGGCGGGGGGGGGGGGGGGGGGGGGGGCATGGAAGTTTTTAGTTTTTAAAAAAACAAAAAAACTGCGCCCACTATCCAGGAAAAAATAACTTTGCCCACCAACCAGGAAAAAAGTAGACCCACTGCTGAGTAGAAAAAAGAAAAATCTGACTCGCCCAACTCAATGTAAAGAAAAACAGTAAAACCTTAAAAAGAAATCTTTGCCACCTTTGCGAAGAAAAAAAATGTTGCGGACTTTGGCGGCGAAAAAAAAAAAATTCCGCCCGACCCAACTTCCATGCCCCCTCCTCAAAATCAAATTGTGCTTCCCTTATCCACATGCACTCCATTGTTTGAACATTTATATACGCCTACAAGTGGACATAAACCTCAGATTAGGTTAAATTAGCAAATTTCATACGGGTCTATCAATTATTTTGTTTTGATAAATATAGGTATTGGGATATTGTCAAGGTTCTATAGCATACCATTTATAAGTGGTAATTACTATATATATAGTAATTGATAGTTTGTAACAGTTGATAGCTAGTAACATTTGATTAATAGTAATATTTGCGAAATGGGAGCCAAGCAAACATATTTGTATTTGAACATTGGGTTTATTTTATGGTGTGCAAATAGGGTTTTTTCATGAAGGTAGGTTAAACAAACATGGTGCGAACTGGAGCTTAGTAAAATGTGAAAATTATGGAGAATAATAAGAGAACAGATGAGAAAAAACATTGAATTCACATTTTCAATGGTGGGTGATGTGAATATGATTTTTGTATGTAAAATTGGTTATAAATATGATTATGAGTGAACGAACAGGTGTTTTATTAACAGTTCTTATCTGATCAAAAGGGTGTGAATACATCTTCGTAATTATTATATTTAGCTACAAAGTTAACAATAATTTTTAAACTGTAACACATTTGTATAACAATGTGCAAAGCATGTGTGCAGATGTGTAAATGAAGGTAAAACCTGGTGTTTTCAAAATGTCATGATATGATATCAAAACGTTTATGTCTACGATTTAGAGGACTTTTGAGGTTTAAAACAAACATGGGGAGAACTGTGAAACGTGAAAATGATGGAGAATAATAAGAGAAAAGATGAGAAAAACATTATGCCTACCTATCTTAAATCCAATGATGGGTGATATGAATATGATTTGTGTATGTAAAATTGGGTACAAATATGATTTTGCGTGAACAAATAGGTAGTTTATAGACAGTTCTTATATAGTCTGGTCAGGAGGATATGAATAAATCTTTGTAATTAATATATTTAGCTACAAATTTAACAATCACTTTTAAACTGTGTAAACATTGTATAATATGCTGTACATGGTGTAAATAAGTCTGTTGCTTGGAGAAAAACTATAGGCAGTACACATCGGGACACAAATGCAGCTGAAATAATGTCTTTACAAATGTAAACATGGTGCATGCACACTGGAGCCCCGGGGGGGGGGGGGGGGGGGGGTACTCAGATTTGGTCATTTCTAAGGGTGATTTTGGAAAAATCGGTACCCATTTTTAGGGGTTTTGCTTCATTTTAGACCAAATGTTTGCAAATTATCGGGAAAAAAGACCCATGTCTAAGGATTTTTCAGTTGAAAAGCCTACCCATGGCTAAGGATGTCTCATGAAAAAACGACCCACTGGAGCGGCACGTCCCCGTATGCCTTACATACGTGAGTACCCCCCCCCCCCCCGGGACTGGAGCTTGGTGAAAAGACAAAATTATGAAGAATAATAAGAGAACAGATGAGAAAAACATGCCTACCAACCTTGAATTCACACTTTCAATGGTGGGTGATGAATATGATCTTTGTATGTAAAGTTGGTTATACATGTAAATATGATTGAGTGAACGAACAGGTATTTTATTCACAGTTCTTATCTGGTCAGGAGGGTGTAAATACATCTTCATAATTATTATATTTTGCTACCAATTTAACAATGGTTTTTAAACTATAACATGTATATAACAATGTGCCAAGCACGTGTGCAAACGTGTAAATGAAGGTAAAACATGGTGTTATCAAACTGTTATTAATATTATATCAAAACGTTTATGTTTACGATTTAGAGGACTTTTGAGGTTTAAAACAAACATGGTGATAACTGGAGCTCAGTGAAAAGTTAAAATTATGGAGAATAATAAGAGAACAGACAAGAAAAACATTATGCCTTGTAAAAAACAGATTTTCAGAAATATTTCCTAACTTTCAAGATCTATCTCAAGACTACTGAATATAGGCATGTTTGTACTTATTTCAATAGATTTTACATGTTTATTCCAAATATGGTAATACAATTCAATAATTATTACATTTTTGGAACATTTTGTGAACTTTTGGAATGTTGTCTTCAGACGCCTACCACGTGGAAAGTGTAAAAATTGGTTATAAATATGATTATGAGTGAACTGAGGTATTTTATACACATTTCGTATGAATACATCTATGTAATTTTTATATTTAGCTACAAATTTAACAATTACTTTTAAACTGTATATAACATGCATAGCACCTGTCAACTGTATAAATGCAGTGATGGTGTTAATATGTCTGTTGCTTGGCATTACACATTGGGATACAAATGCAGCTGAAATAGAGAATGTATTAGTATTTATTCTTTAAAAAAGGCAGATTAAAGGTATATTATGTGATCTTTCCAGGGAACTCCCTCAACATCGAAAAAAAAATTTGAAAGAAGATTTTCTTGTAGATTTACATTTCTGATCATAAATCGTACATACATTCCAAGTTACAGGGCGATACGATTCTTACTTACTTCAAAATCATGGTTTTAGATTGAAAATAAACTGTCGGGATAACACCGACAGTTTATATTTTCACTCTAAATTCACTCTAAAACTATGATTTTGAGGTAATTAGGAATCGTATCGCTCTGTAACTTGGAATGTATACAATTTATGATCAGAAATGTAAATCTGCAAGAAAATCTACTTTCTAAAAAAAATCATGAATAGAGGGCGCTCTCTGGAAAATATCACATAATATGCCTTTAAAGTGACAGAAGTAAAACGTATGCTGTGAATTTACTGACCTCAGCATGCTCAGGTATGGTCGGTCAGCAGCTCACTTAATGTGTATCTTAGATTTTTGTTAGAACATAATGAATTTGAATAAGTTAACATAAGCACCTGGTTAGGCACTTCTTGGGTTAGGTGTATTTCCACATCAGTTCTCTTTGCTCATGAAGACAAAAAATCTAATAACTGAGAAATCATCAATGTGACTGCCATCTAGAGAATTTGTGTTCAAATGTTGTGCCATTATCTGAATGATATCTGAAATATTGCTTGTTGAGAATTGTCGTTTTATGTAAATGTCAACAAAATGAATGTAAACATTTAATTTTCATGACTCTTTGAGAATTGCCGTTTTACATAAATGTAAACAAAATGAATGTAAACATTTAAATTTCATGACTATTTTCGCAATGTGGAGATCGATGCCATTGCCCCATGGGGAGTAATTCTGTTATACCCTTCACAGAAGTATTCATAGTGCATGATTTTTAAGAACGACGCATACTACCGATGGAGGTGTGTAGGGTATAACAGAATTATGCCGTATTATGTAGTGCTTTATTCGATAATTTCATCAATTAGAAAAACAAATTCTTCACGATTGAAAACTTACTAAAGTCATGCAATTATTTTCATTTGTAATGTACACATAGCTAATTGTTTATTTGCATATGGATGGACTTCCATGGCGTATGCCTGTAATCATGTAACTGAAAAATACAATAAAATAGCAGAAATTATGAATTTCATCAATTAGAAAAACAAATATTGCTTCACAATATTTGTATTTGGTACAAATAGCGAATTGTTTATTTGCATATGCCTGTAATCATGTAACTGAAATATACAACGACATAGCGTTGTCAATGTCATTAATAAAATGTTAATACAAATATATTGACTTCTGGTTTTTAATCGGTCTGATGTCAATCTGAAAATAATGTGTAAACAGAGAGATGTTTTACTAATTACCTATGTAACCTCCCTGTGGTGTAAAAGAGTGTAAATGAAAGAATGAAAGCAACATGTAGGCAAGGGGAAAATCTGTTCTAACGATCGGGGTTTTAGTGAACATGTTGATATATTTTTATAAAATGTCAAAATGTCAAAATAAACATAAACAATAGATAAAACTATTTTAAAGAAATCAAAAAAATATTATCTTTCACACCCCTGGATAAATCTGAAACAACTTGACTTCCCTGTCACTCTATCGAACAACACCCTCTCACCGAAACAGGGCTCACTTGAGCTGTTCTAGTCCAAGAGCCCGGAGAGTGTATTCAGCTGAGAAGGTGCAATAGGTATGATGATCCCGGGATGATGGTCTGATTAAAACTTTACTTCCCTGTCACTCAAACACCCTCTCACCTAAAGAGGGCTCACTTGAGCTGTTATAGTCCAGGAGCCAGGAGAGTGTATTCAGCTGAGAAGGTGCAATAGGTATGATAATCTGATTATACTATCGACCAGGATATACAATTCGAGCGTCCTTGGTTCAAATAGATGGGGATCAAGAGTCAATATCATGAACATTTTGTAGTCCTACCGAGTTCCAATCCTGTATGGGGTCGCTATCAAAGGTCAAAGGTCATATAGGGGTCAAATTGCAAATGCTCAGATTATGTTGTTATCCATAAAAAAGAGCAAAATCAATGTATACCCTCCAGATGTTAGTTTCCGAGATGTAGGTAAAATAGGACAATCTGTATCTGTGATGATACTTCTCAACACTCCATCCGGAGCCAAGCGAGAAGGACTATTTTGGTTGTGCGCTGATGTGCTTTTTAGTTGCGTATGGTTTCTTCTTGTTTGTAGTGAATTTAGTACAACTTTTTTAAATGCGTCTTGCTCGGTGCTGGAGACCAGTGGTTGTGGAAGAGTGTTGAGGGGGGGGGGGGGGGGTGGGTTTGGTGGCTGGATTACTTTCGCCAAAATCGTACGTGGATGTGCCTGCCGGACTTTGAAAATTTGACTTTCTCTATACCTATTTACGGGCCAATTTCCCACCCATCAATATACCAATTTTTGTTAGAAAAGCACTCAATTTTGCACAAATTGGGTGCATTTTACAAAAAATGCCTCAAAATACACCCAATTTATGCCAATTGGGTGCTTTGGTCTGTGATGAAAACACCCCATCTCTTTACCAATTTTTGCGAAAAAGCACCTCAAAAGGCAGGCACATAAGCCTATACGTATACCATATCAATGTGAGAACCTCCCCCGGGTTCCAGTATTGGCATACCAGAACCGGTACACGCAAACCTGAGTCATCTCATTCGGAGTATTTGGATCCAAATGCTCCCAATCAATCAAAAAACTACTCCTCCCACTTTCATTGTAAATTGTTGACGATTTGTGTCAATAAAAACCAACGGTCGTTGAGATTGTTTATTTTATCACAGAAAAGTAAATACTCTGAAATGACCTAGCTTGCGTGTAGCGATCCTGACATGGGTGTTTGGGAAACATGAATATCTCCAACATTCTTTGGTGCCACTAGGGCGTTGGTATGCTTTACTATGTAAATGATCAACATTTTCCTCAAATTATTTGTAAATGGTCAAATTTGAAAATGCTCCTCAATTTGGAGGTGAAAGGGTAGAAAAGAGATAGTCATAGCCAATACTAATACTTGTCCGGCATCGTCTGTCGGAAATACCCCAGCCCGGAATACCGCCACCACATGCTGACGCAAGTGGTGCTCACGCAATAAAGGGCTGCAGGCTGTCTATAGCTGAAAAGACCCATGTAAAGTGCAGCGTGATTTGTAAACTAATGTATCCCAATAAAATGTCTTCGTTTTACAGGTATTTAACGATATTCACAAATGCAACTATATGATGAGCCTTTGTATAAACTTTAAGATAATCCTAAGGGCTACATGGCCATTATATCCGCCGTTAAAGGGACATTAATGATTAAGTGGTGTTGAACATTTTAAAGGTAGATGTTCCGATTTTCAACTTGAAGTTTCCTATTTTACATGAAAGGTCATCCTTAAAAAAGTCGTGTTCCAAAGTTTGAGTTGCATAGCTCTAATGGTTCTTATTTTAGACGCACAAGATGCTGTGAACTGTACCCATTGAGTACATGTAGTACACAAACTATATCGGTGGTTACCACCATTCGCGGTAATTCAACGGTATTTCATCGATTTCTCCATAAGGGAGTGTTCATAAATACTTTGGTGGGGGGGGGGGGGGGGGGGGGGGGGGGGGGGGGGGGGGGGTTGGAAAATATGAGGGGGGGGGGCAACCAAAAAAAAGGTTCTTAAAAGGGGGGGTCAGGGAAAAAAGTGCTTGTATGGGGGGGGGGGGGGGGGGGTCCAAAAAAAAAGGTTGGTATTTTTGACAAAGCAGCAACGTGAAAAATACGAGCTTTCATATGATATGAAAATCTCCGTATGTTTAAAATAATTCTGTGTTACGAAAATGTGATCGGGTCATCTACCTTTAAATGTTTAAAAATTTACTTCAGAATTCAAGATGAACATTAAAAATTGCCATTATTGTTGTTTCTACTAGCAAAAACACAGCAAAACTTGATTAAAACAATATCATCGCTATTTATTGAAAAACGCCCTTTTTTAAATGTTGAAATTTGCGATTTCTGTTTATTTTTCAAAATATTCATCTTTTTTTAATTTTCAATTTTTTTTTAAGGAATTCAAAACCTTAGAAGAACAGGAGTTTTGTTGCTCAAATCAATTTCTGAAATTGATCTACCAAAGGTCGGCTATTAGTTCAAGTCGCGCTTTTCAATCTGATGATTAGTTGACTCCGTCCGGTGGACTAGCTGAAAAAAGTTGTTGCCCATTGTTGTTTCCTGTTTCCTATTAACAAATCTATATTTTTTACATTTTTGTTTGTTCAGGAAATCTTGCATACTTGCATGTCACTGATACCATCCAGGACTGAGTTATACAGACCTGAGTTCCAATTTTGGTTCCATACGACAGGTATGTTAGGCAAAAAAAAAATTGAGTTGCCCTTTCCGACCGACCCAAATTTTCGAAAATCTAGGATCGCTATTTTCTTTTCTCTTTCTTTTTTTTTCAAAGTAAAAAAAAAAAAAAAAAGAAAAAAAAAGAAAAAATTGAAGAAAAAATTGACACAAAATTGAAAGAAGCACATAACAATAAAGAAAGATGAAAACGTGTTTTTGAGTAGTATCTGCTTGTATAAAATTTTTAAAAAAAATTAAAAAATCCAAAAAAGAAATTCTTAAAAATGTGTAGTATCTCCCTGTTTAAATAAAAAAATTAATTAAAAAAATCCGACCGTCCGACCCAGACTCTGGCCCTGAAAGGGCAAGTTAACTTCTTTTTTTGGCCTTATCAGAGTATAAGTTCAGGAGTACAGATTAGTACCATTTAAAGGGACATTAAAGTGGTGTTGAAAATTTTAAATGTTTTAAAAATTTACTTCAGAATTCAAGATGAACATTAAGGGTGCACACCACTATTACAGTCCAACGCCCAGCTTCCGTCGATCGCGATCACGAATGTAGTTCCTAAATAACGGAAAGAATGGTGAATATTGACATGATATGTCATTCAAAATTATTGAATTTGTTCTATATTTATTCACTGAAGTGTACCTGAGATAATTCGAATGAAAAGAGTATACATCTACTGTTTTATTTGAAAATATTGGCGGAGGGATACACATTGGTCACAACGGGCTACAAGGTCTAATTTCGTGTTAAAAAATACTACTCCATATAAAGGGGGAAATATAGAAAAATGTAAACGGTCACCCCCATCTGAGTTTTTGACCCAGGTAAGATCTATGTGTGTTAATAAATATTCCAAGATTTCATTAAATGAGTCGCAAGGTAACTCAAGATATTGCCGTTTTCCCGAGACATCTTTCCCATAGAAACACACGTTAGCGCGTAATAGTGGTATGCACCCTTAAAGGGAGCACAGAGATAGTCTTTAAAACCAGGCGATTACGGGCTTTGTGGTTGCAAAACTTGGTTTGTGTAGCCTTTTATGTTAGTTTTATATTTTGAAAATACATTTGAAGTAATAATCGCAACATTTGACACTATTAAATTTGACTTTTTCATTCATTAAAGTGCGAAATTGTCAAAATACGGGCCAAACGGGCAAAGTCAGTCGGGTGCGCGCCTGACCGTTGCTATTTCGGACAATTGCAATTTGTTATTGTCGGACAATCATATTTAAAGATGAGCGAGATTGTGTGTGAAAACTCAGTATTTTTATTTAGTTTACAAACAAAACATATAACATCCATTGACATCAAAACAAAAGCATAATGACTCAGAAACTCATTCCACGGGCGTGGGGGATAGGGGATACCGGGGCAAAACGCACCAGAAATCAAAATATCGACATCATTTTGACCTGTAGGTCTTAGGCCTACTGACATATTTCGTGAGAGTTTTAATCAATACAACTTTGTGGAGTGGTCAGGCAAATGTAGGCAATCTTATGATACAAATAGTTTTGAAAATATACTAATGATATCATAAAAAAATTCAATATGTAGGACTACACGACGATTGAATTAAAAATCATGAATATTAACCAATAATGTGTGGCTTCGTGCATTTACATAAACATGTACTTCCTTTCCCCCGGTATATTGGTGACAGTTATTGCAAGTATATCATGACCAAATGAATGAACATGCTTTGCTATGTTATAGTAAGAGTGGTGTATCAAAAATATGAAGCATGCATCCTTTTAACATTCAATAAGATCAAGAAACACGGGCCTTCGTTGTAAAAGTGAAAATTGATATCTGGGAATCACAAAATATGACAAAAATTAAGGGTCTTTATGAATTTCAAGTGGGTATGTAGCTTCTTGTACATGTTGTATTTACCAAACGGAGTATCCACATCGAATACAAATTTATCAATCAATTTGAAATTTTCTGCTCTTTAATATGTAATAATGATTTCTGAAATTGGATGAAAATGGGTCTCTTTAAGGGTGCACACCACTATTACAGTCCAACGCCCAGCTTCCGTCGATCGCGATCACGAATGTAGTTCCTAAATAACGGAAAGAATGGTGAATATTGACATGATATGTCATTCGAAATTATTGAATTTGTTCTATATTTATTCACTGAAGTGTACCTGAGATAATTCGAATGAAAAGAGTATACATCTACTGTTTTATTTGAAAATATTGGCGGAGGGATACACATTGGTCACAACGGGCTACAAGGTCTAATTTCGTGTTAAAAAATACTACTCCATATAAAGGGGGAAATATAGAAAAATGTAAACGGTCACCCCCATCTGAGTTTTTGACCCAGGTAAGATCTATGTGTGTTAATAAATATTCCAAGATTTCATTAAATGAGTCGCAAGGTAACTCAAGATATTGCCGTTTTCCCGAGGCATCTTTCCCATAGAAACACACGTTAGAGCGTAATAGTGGTATGCACCCTTAAAAATTACCATTATTGTTGTTTCTACTAACAAAAACACAGCAAAACTTGATTAAAACAATATCATCGCTATTTATTGAAAAACGCCCTCTATGCAAATATGGTTCGCGTTATGTATCAAGCGTACTGCAGGGGGATACTGTCGGACGTAAAATGCTCGTCCCGGCTGTACGAGCATTTTTGAATCGACGTTTTCTTGTACAAAGAGGGCTGATTTTTCTTAATCCGTATAGGTGTAAGTTCATACATGTAATACAATTATAAAAATATACTAATCCCAGTTTTTATCAAAATTGAGGGCGCAGCCTCCAACACATCTCTTAGTGCCCCTTTAATGAAAATATGTGACGTTTCGAAATTCGTATTTTCAACACACTATACGCAGCGAGAAAATAATATGTGTGGCATTATGGGCGGCCAAAGGGGTCAAAATGGTCTAAAATGGAGAAAGGTCTCAGTAATTTAGAGAAAGGTGTCTAGAATGTAGAAAGGTCTCTGTAATTTAGAGAAAGGTGTCTAGAATCGAGAAAGGTCTCTGTAATTTAGAGAACGGTGTCTAGAATGGAGAAAGGTCTCAGTAATTTAGAGAAAGGTGACTAGAAAATGGAGAAAGGTCTCAGTAATTCAGAGAAAGGTGTCTAGAATGTAGAAAGGTCTCTGTAATTTAGAGAAAGGTGTCTAGAATCGAGAAAGGTCTCTGTAATTTAGAGAACGGTGTCTAGAATGGAGAAAGGTCTCAGTAATTTAGAGAAAGGTGACTAGAAAATGGAGAAAGGTCTCAGTAATTTTTAGAGAAAGGTGACTAGAAAATGGAGAAAGGTCTCAGTAATTTAGAGAAAGGTGACTAGAAAATGGAGAAAGGTCTCAGTAATTCAGAGAAAGGTGTCTAGAATGTAGAAAGGTCTCTGTAATTTAGAGAAAGGTATCTAGAATCGAGAAAGGTCTCTGTAATTTAGAGAACGGTGTCTAGAATGGAGAAAGGTCTCAGTAATTTAGAGAAAGGTGACTAGAAAATTGAGAAAGGTCTCAGTAATTTAGAGAAAGGTGACTAGAAAATGGAGAAAGGTCTCAGTAATTTAGAGAAAGGTGACTAGAAAATGGAGAAAGGTCTCAGTAATTTAGAGAAAGGTGACTAGAAAATGGAGAAAGGTCTCCGTAATTCAGAGAAAGGTGTCTAGAATGTAGAAAGGTCTCTGTAATTTAGAGAAAGGTGTCTAGAATCGAGAAAGGTCTCTGTAATTTAGAGAACGGTGTCTAGAATGGAGAAAGGTCTCAGTAATTTTGAGGAAGTTGTCTAGAATCGAGAAAGGTCTCAGTAATTTAGAGAAAGGTGACTAGAAAATGGAGAAAGGTCTGTGTAATAGTCTTGGAAAGGTCAAATGTTGAAAACGGTCTGGGTGTAAAGCAGAGAACGGTCTGTAAAGTAGAGAACGGTCTCAGTGTAAAGCAGAGAACGGTCTGTAAAGCAGAGAACGGTCTGTATCTTCTATTCTACTCAGTGTAAAGCAGAGAACGGTCTGTATCTTCTATTTCTACTCTCTCTTTCTCTCTCCGGTAGTCGGTCAACGCTACGGGAGACGGGCTTTATGTAAATCAGTGAGATAGGGGAGCACCACACCAAATATCTTTCTCATTGAAATACGTGTAAAAGTGCCATATTTCAAGAAACCTTTTCTATCCTGCGGTTACATTTATGGCATACTTGTCACCTATGACCATTTTCAGTAACATCTCAACTTTAATTTAAGCCTTGTTTCATGAGGGGTTATTAACTTAAATTTTCCGCTACGGACCTGCACACAGCGCCCTCACTTTTTCACGTTTGCTGCATGCCTGTTCACCATTTAGGCAGGTGCTTACGCCCTGGGCACTATTTAGGTCGATAAATTAAAAATATCGTATTTTATCATTGTAGGTGCAACGGATAGCCTAGGGTCCCATTTGTTCATTTAAGGGACCGTTCATTATTTATGGTGGAGGGTGGGGGGGGGGGGGGGGGGGGGCAAATTCGAGACTCGTATGTTAAAATTACCTTACCCCCCCCCCCCCCCACCTACAGTTTAAGGGTATAACAGAATTACTCCAATTACATAACCCCCTGCTAACCAGTAGCTTTTTACACAACCCCCCCCCCCCCCCCCCCCCCCACCTCCACGAAAAATATAAACTTGTCACATACTTAACTTGAATTTTGTTCATGGATACGTTGGCAAATTTTGTTTGTGCCCTATCTGAACAGCCAAAAAATTTATGATGCCCCTTCTTTTTATTGTGTGAAATTAGTAATGGCGAGCGTAGCGAGTTGGAATTATTTTCTTCATATTTATACATTTTGGGTGGTTTTGCGAGTCTTTATAACCTGAACAAGTTAGAACATTCTGAGCAGAAATCAGTGGCGTACCCAGCTTTTGGAAACTGGGGGGGGGGGGGGGGGGGGGGTGGGGTGGGGGTGGGCCTGACGATAGTTGTACCGACGAGAGGCATGATGTACCGACAATTTTTTTACAGACTCCCCAAAAAATCGTAAATGCACAATTTTCCCCCGTCTGCAGCTCAAATCTTGGTAAGTGGGGGGGGGGGGGGGGGGGGGGGGGGGGGGGGGGGGGGGTGTAACATTATACACCCTGTGATGATTATATAGGCATAGATGTTTTTCCACCATACCGTCGATTTGCTGTCCAGAATTCATCTCATAGTAAAAGTTTTTGAAGTCGATAGGTTTTAATAAATATGCGCGAAGCGCAGAAAAAAATGGCATTTACACTCCAAAATAGCCTCTAAAATCACGCCAATCACCACCATCTTTATAGTTTAAACAAATTTACACAACGCCCCCCTGTTCAAGAATAAAAAGTTACATAACCCCCCTATTTCAACATATGAAAGTTACATGACCCCCCTATAGTTTACCCCCCACCCTCTCCTCCACCATAAATAATGAACGGTCCCTAAATACAAACATACCATCCCCGGAGAAACAAATTGCCCGAAAACCTCACATTTACAAGCCTAGTCTTCGTGCTTTTCCGGAACTACTACAGGATTACACGAATTGCGCATTGATTTGGTGTGGTGCTCTCTTGACCGACTACCGGGGAGAGAAAGAGAGAGTAGAAATAGAAGATACACACCGTTCTCTACATTACACTTACGGGGAGAGAAAGAGAGAGTAGAAATAGAAGATACACACCGTTCTCTACATTACACTTACGGGGAGAGAAAGAGAGAGTAGAAATAGAAGATACACACCTTTCTGTACATTACACTTACAGACCGTTCTCTGCTTTACAGACCGTTCTCTGCTTTACAGACCGTTCTCTGCTTTCTAGTCACCTTTCTCTAAATTACTGAGACCTTTCTCCATTTTCTAGTCACCTTTCTCTAAATCACGGAGACCTCTCTCTTCTAGTCACCTTTCTCTAAATTACTGAGACCTTTCTCCATTCTAGACACCGTTCTCTAAATTACAGAGACCTTTCTCGATTCTAGACACCTTTCTCTACAATACAGAGACCTTTCTACATTCTAGACACCCTTCTCTGAATTACAGAGACCTTTCTCCATTTTCTAGTCACCTTTCTCTAAATTACTGAGACCGTTCTCCATTTTCTAGTCACCTTTCTCTAAATTACTGAGACCTTTCTCCATTCTAGACACCGTTCTCTAAATTACAGAGACCTTTCTCGATTCTAGACACCTTTCTCTGAATTACTGAGACCTTTCTCCATTTTCTAGTCACATTTCTCTAAATTACTGAGACCTTTCTCCATTTTCTAGTCACCTTTCTCTAAATTACTGAGACCTTTCTCCATTTTAGACCATTTTGACCCCTTTGGCCGCCCATATGGCATTGCATGGCCTGGATGATCGCTGGGGATATCGATCACACAGTGCAACCGTGCTACCCTGCATTGTCCCATATGATACAAGTGAGCAGGCTATTTGATTCTGAACATTCATATAATTATCATGTGCTGTGATCAATATCGGACAAGTACGGGATATGTGCTTGGTAAACTGCAGTCCTTGGTTGAAAATGTGAATTTGGAAACGTTACGGATTTTCATTAAATAGTGCTAATCATGGCTGATAGTTGTTGTTTGGTGGCAGATTTGGTATTGTGCCGAACTCCTAGTTGATGAAAAATAGTAGGATTTCACTCTATATGACCTAACAAAGTGTATGACTCTCTTTTGTAGAAGTCCTTAGTATTATCTAAAAGGTTATTAATTATTACAATATTTATCATTTGCTATAGTTCACAGTGGTGCAACAGCAATAAGAGGAATCATTTACATCGTGTCTCATCACAAGTTCATTCATTTAAGGTAAGATTATGATCAGGAGAGATACCTGATACTACAAACTGAGCCACTGAGAGGTTATATTATTTGTAGATATGGTGTGAACCTCATTTTGGTGTAAAAAGGAAACACTGAGCAATGCCATAATTGCTTGATTCATTTGAACTTCAGATGTTTAATCCTGCCAAGTGGTAAAAACATCAAAGTTCCCGAAATATTAAACAAAGTCCCAATGCAGTATTGTCTGCACTCAAGATCTTTATGAATTACTTTTTAGAAATTAGAAGATCATTGATTTCGTTGTCATTTTCTTATAGTTCACAGTGGTGTACCAGCAATAAGAGGTACTCATTTAAATCGTGTCTCATCACAAGTTCATTCATTTAAGGTAAGATAATAATCAGGAGAGACACTTGATATTACAAACTGAGCCACTGAGTAGGGTATACAGCGTGTCCCCCAAAACTGGGTATAAAAACTGCAGAGCTTATAACTAAAAAAGTAGGACACGTAGCTGTTTGACATTTCAGGATATAAAGGTGAATATATCTGACCTTAATTGGTTAAAGTATGAGACCGATCTAATGTAAAAGTTTTGAAATACAAAGCATTGAAAAGAGCGTGGTCAGAACCTGTTTATACCGATTTTAGCCATAAACTACCAATGCGTGGCATCTGTGCGTTGTGTGCAAGTTTTCCCTGCATGGAGTTTATTCTCTAAAATAATTTATTTTGGGCAAACTTAGTTCATTTAAAGTCCATCTGTTTACGTTAGGGATTCAACGATAAGTATTCTATTTAATGCTGACCTTTTCAAATTGGGAATACCTTCTCAAAATATGGTGAGGGGGTTAAAGGCAGCACATTTAACGAAAAAGGGCAATTATACATTTTAAGTTATAAGCTCTCAAGTTTCAAGTTTTTGGACCCAGTTTTTTGGGACACACTGTATTATTTGTAGATATGGTGTGAACCTCATTTTGGGTGTAAAAAGGAAAAAATGAGCAATGCTATAGTTGTTTGATTCATTTAAACTTCAGTTTTTTATTGGGAAAAACCATCAAAGTTACCCAAAATATCAAACCAAGGTCCCAATGCAGTATTGTCTGTGGATAGAAGGACTTTGATACATCTGGTTTGATGCATTCGTCTGTTGCTGATGGTATGTTGATATAAATAGCAGGTTGGTACGTACATCCATGATGAATTGTTTATGATGAATATTGTACAGCATTATTAACAACTTTGGTACTGGTTGTCTTTCCTGGAGAGGGAAAAGCTGTGCTGCATGTCTGACATAAGTGCAGTTATCTTTGAAGTGATGAATCTAGTAGCCTTATTTTCAACCCGCTCAAGATTGTTGGTGTCACCTTATTTTCAACCCGCTCAAGATTGTTGGTGTCACTTTATTTTCAACCCGCTCAAGATTGTTGGTGTCACCTTATTTTAAACCTGCTCAAGATTGTTGGTGTCACTTTATTTTCAACCCGCTCAAGATTGTTGGTGTCACTTTATTTTCAACCCGCTCAAGATTGTTGGTGTCACCTTATTTTCAACACGCTCAAGATTGTTGGTGTCACCTTATTTTCAACCCGCTCAAGATTGTTGGTGTCACCTTATTTTCAACCCGCTCAAGATTGTTGGTGTCACCTTATTTTCAACCCGCTCAAGATTGTTGGTGTCACCTTATTTTCAACCCGCTCAAGATTGTTGGTGTCACCTTATTTTCAACCCGCTCAAGATTGTTGGTGTCACTTTATTTTCAACCCGCTCAAGATTGTTGGTGTCACCTTATTTTAAACCTGCTCAAGATTGTTGGTGTCACTTTATTTTCAACCCGCTCAAGATTGTTGGTGTCACCTTATTTTCAACCCGCTCAAGATTGTTGGTGTCACCTTATTTTCAACCCGCTCAAGATTGTTGGTGTCACCTTATTTTCAACCCGCTCAAGATTGTTGGTGTCACCTTATTTTCAACCCGCTCAAGATTGTTGGTGTCACTTTATTTTCAACCCGCTCAAGATTGTTGGTGTCACCTTATTTTAAACCTGCTCAAGATTGTTGGTGTCACTTTATTTTCAACCCGCTCAAGATTGTTGGTGTCACCTTATTTTCAACCCGCTCAAGATTGTTGGTGTCACCTTATTTTCAACCCGCTCAAGATTGTTGGTGTCACCTTATTTTCAACCCGCTCAAGATTGTTGGTGTCACCTTATTTTCAACCCGCTCAAGATTGTTGGTGTCACCTTATTTTCAACCCGCTCAAGATTGTTGGTGTCACCTTAGGTACCAGGAGGTTTTACAGTAAGAGTTCTAGTGTCCATTATGTCTTCCCAATGATGTTGTTTTTAAATTTATTTATTTATTTTATAGTGCCTCTACTTCATGTCTGAGAATAGATCAACTTCTAGCTATAATACCAATTTTTATTTTGCTAACATATCTATGTCAGCTGAAGCACATCAGCATTTATTTCTAAACATATTTTGCTTTTTATCAGGCAATCATCAGTAGAATTCAGATGGTCGGCGATGTGTGCTGTCGGCCTCATCATTTATTTACAAGAAAAAGTAGTCCAAGAGCTGTTCCTTGGGAGTCCTGATAATACCTTTACCTCAAATCTAACTTGCCTCCCAATATAACTTGTGGAAAAGGCTTTGGTGCGTGATAGAATTAGCATGCCTATCAGAAGTCAAGTAAACATCAAGATGTTGTTTGTGTCATGATAGGACTCCTGATTCTGCTGAATGGTATAGGTTCCGTCATGTTTGCAAGTTACGCTTACCAAGGAGTCTGGATGACAGCTACCTGCTCGTCTCTCTTGAACATCACATAGATATTTGCAGTATTTAATTCAATGGTAACGTCAATTTGTATTTGAATGTAATCTGCAGTTCAGGTGCTCGTGTAGATTCAAAAGTGTTGAGCATCCTTCTGGTTCAATTGTAGTATCAAGATTTTTAACTCGCAATATAGAACTGAAAATATATTCCAAAAACGATAACTGTTTTACAATAAGGTGGAAAAATCTTAGAGAAATGGCATCCAATGCAACACAGCAGAGCATACACTGCACTTAATAGCAATGATGCCCTATCATTGAAAGGGCTTACTTTCAATCATTGTTTGTTTGTACTTCAGATGTTTCCAAACCAAAAGGGAAACCTTAAAACGGTAAGGGCACCAGTCCATCACGCTTATCATATTTGTCGAGGGAAATTAAGGGTTCTTCATAACTTTGTTGTCAGGCACCTGTTTCATGACTGAAAAAACCTTGGCAGAGAAAATATGTTTGTATTTATCAAACAATGTGTATTCTTTTTGTATCCCTAGAAAAACCCTGGATTTTGAAGACCACATGGAAGATAAAGATCATTATGCGGCCAGGGTTTAGACAGTACATGAATCCCAACCAAGGACAGAAGTAATATATGCTATGTTTATGATTTTCACTTAAAGCAAGGACAGAAGTAATATATGCTATGTTTATGGTAGTTATGTGTACTTAAACCAAGGACAGAAGTAATATATGCTATGTTTATGATTTTCACTTAAAGCAAGGACAGAAGTAATATATGCTATGTTTATGGTAGTTATGTGTACTTAAAGCAAGGACAGAAGTAATATATGCTATGTTTATGATTTTCACTTAAAGCAAGGACAGAAGTAATATATGCTATGTTTATGATAGTTACGTGTACTTAAAGCAAGGACAGAATTAATATATTATGCTATGTTTATGGAAGTTATGTGTACTTAAAGCAAGGACAGAAGTAATGTATGATATGTTGATGATTTTCACTTAAAGCAAGGACAGAAGTAATATATGCTTTGTTTATGGTAGTTATGTGTACTTAAAGCAAGGACAGAAGTAATGTATGATATGTTGATGATTTTCACTTAAAACAAGGACAGAAGTAATATATGCTATGTTTATGATTTTCACTTAAAGCAAGGACAGAAGTAATATATGCTATGTTTATGGTAGTTATGTGTACTTCAAGCAAGGACAGAAGTAATATATGCTATGTTTATGGTAGTTATGTGTACTTAAAGCAAGGACAGAAGTAATGTATGATATGTTTATGATAGGTTTGCAGCAAGGATTGAATTAATATATATTATTAGATATTTTAACATGTACTTTCACATAACATACTGTTATATAATCCTAGACACATATAGTTTGCTTTATTTGTAGGATACATTCGTTTCACATTTTTTAGATGTAACACATTTCCCTTTTTCATTCAGCTTTGTCATCTGTCAGAATGGCTTGCTCAAAAGAGTATATCAGCAAAGATTTAGCAGAATGTAGCATTTGTCTGATGGATATGGAGGAACTGAAAGCCCTTCCGTGTCTGCATACATTTTGCTTGAAGTGCCTGTCTAAATGGGCGGAAGGGCGCACTGATGAAGTTAAATGTCCAATTTGTGTGCAGGATTTTATAATTCCATCTGATGGGGTCAAGGGTTTTGTTACCAATGTTTTTATAAACACCTTGAAAGACAGAAGTGACATGGCTGATATGTTGCACGCAAAAGATGAACGGATCCCATGTTCCTGTTGTGGGGCTACCGATTGCAAGGCTGAAGCCTATTGTACAGATTGCAATGGTTTCATTTGTGAAGAGTGTGGAAACACACATGGGAAAGTTCTTGTGATGCAGAATCATAAGACCATACCCTTTTCTGATCTTCAATCTGGTAAGGTTGATATCAAGACGTTGATGAAACAGGAGTGTTGTAAAGAACACAAAGGTCAGGTGCTGAGATTTTATTGTAATACCTGCGGAGTATTGATTTGTCATGAATGTTCTATAGTCGATCATCCCGTTGCTAATCATGATCTTGTTAACTTGAAAACGGCATCTAAGGATCAGAGGTTGGAAATCAGACAGCTAATGACAGAGTGTAGACAAAGAACAGACTCTGTGGTTAATTATCTGGAAAATGTAGAGAAAGTTCAAAACTACTTGGAGATAAATTTAAAGAAAGCCAAAGCTGACTTGCATCAGGCAGCAGAGGCAATCCGAGTCAAAGTCCTTGCAGACATACAACAGAAGGAGACGGAACTGGAAGCTAAACTATCACAAACTGCAGCAGAAAATAAGAAACAGCTTGATGCCCAGAAAGATTATCTTCAACTGCAGCAGACAAGACTCCATAAAGCATTACAGATGGCCTCAGAGGTTACCGAGACAGGGTCAGAGTACCTTGCTTTGGTTTACTCTTCTCTGAAGAGAAGTTTGACTCAGTTACAAGATTTGAAACCAAGATGGGTTGATGGTTACCTTGGAGATATCAAGTTCATACCAAATCAGTCCAGATTACCAGATATGCCATGTCTTGGTTCTGTATCACTTAGTAAGGATCATCGTCATCAGGTATCACCATTGGTTCAAAGTGAAAGACGATCAGCAGCTATGCAATCTGTTGGTTCCTTGTATTTTAGTAGTGATCATGAACATGTTACACCAATGGCTCAAGTCAAAGGGAAAAGAGATGAATCCTCAATGGTAGTTGGCAATCTGTTACGACCAAAAACAAGATCCATAAAAAAAGGTGATGGAATATGGAAAATGAAAAAGCAAGCTGGTTTCGATAGATTGCAGTATGGTCGTGGTATTGCATTGACACCAACAGGTGATGTCATAGTGACTGATACTAGGAGTACTGGTAAAGCATATGCATACAGCCAGACAGGGAAGGTCAAGTTCTCTATCAATACTAAACACGGGTTGACGTCGAGGGGATCTCACCCATGGAATGTTGTGACCAGTCCGGATGGAAGGATATTCATCACACACCGGGTTTCCCATGTAAATGTGTATGACTCTAATGGAGCATTTAAATACAAATTCCCTACAAAGTCTCCAAGGAATGTATCTGATGCGCCGTGTGCTTGTCTCAAAGGTTTGGCAATGAATAACCAGGGCGATATACTTGTTGGTGAGATCAATCAGAAATACATCAGTAAACATTCCCTGGATGGAACACATATTAGTAGTTTCAATGTGACCATTCAACCATGGTATATTGCAGTCACTCCACAGGATCATATTATTGTCTGTCGAGGGGACATCTTTGTGTTTGCCATTTTATTTGGTAAAGGATGTTTCCAGATACTTGACAGCACAGGTAACATTCTCCATACTCTCAACCCTCCTGCGGGTGTGTTTTTATGGAATCCCCATGGCATGTGTTGCACATCAGACAATGATATCTACATAGCTAACCGCACACATGACAATGATAAAATAGGTGGTATCTATTGCTACTCTGTGTCTGGGCAATACAAAGGGTGTATCACAAACGCGGTAAACACCCCATGGAATCTCGTTCTCAATGATGATGAAGATAAGTTGTTTGTTGTTACAGGAACATCTGTGAAGATTTTTAGTAGACCGTGAATTGGTTTTGTGCGGTCTGTGTGAAACAGGATATATGGTCTCACCACCATGACATGACATTATCAAATATTTTTGAGTATAGTTTAGTTCATGTTTGACCAGGACAACGCAGTAACATACGTGTATGTAGGAGGGTCGTTCAATAAATAATGAAAGTGATCATGGTATGGGATGCATGAGTGATATTTTATTGTGGGATAAAGTGATCAATATAAAGTATGAACTTTTGTCTTTCAAACAATACACTTTTGGATTGTTAGATACCTTTGGTTATGTAACGTCATTAACAAAAACACAATAGGTTTTAGACACTGAATGAAATCTGTCAATTATTTAGCTGGATATGTAATATGTTGAATATGGGTTGATTGATACATTTGCGTATATCTCGGCAATGCAAGCATATTATATATTTATATTGATATTGATATGCAAGCATATTATATATTTATATTGATCACTTTATCCCACTTTATCCCATAGAGCAGATAACACTTGGCACATATACGAGGGTCATTCAATAAGTTCTACCTCCTACCTCATAACATTGCTGTTATACAAGCCAGTCATATGAAATATTCCACAATTGAAGCTTTGAAACTCAGCTACAAAATCATAGTAGATTGGTCTGAATACTCATTGTAATTTTATGGATATGCAGTAAAACCCAAACTTCCATTTAGTGCGACGGAAACGGGTAAAAATCAGCCAAATGTCTCCTAAGTGCTATTCATTTGGCCAATTCTAAGAGACAAATTGTACCTATCGGTCAATTACAATCGTTATAAGTTACAAATATCTGTTGAACAGACTTTAAACAATACAAGTGACTGGTTTCTTGGCGGAAAATTCCCTCTAATTAGCCAGAACCAGACCAGGACAGCCATCAGTTGTAACCCTATACCCTAGAGAACCGCTGCAAAAGTCATATTCGCTTTTCATAGAAACTAAGAGATCTTCATTATACAGGACTAAATGGATATATTTCAAGTCTCTCAAAGATATATTTTTGTATCACTGACTACCTGATTAACTATTCTAAATGTTGCGTATAAGGAAAACTAATAAAGTTACTATCATGTTAAGATTTAACATTCAAGGCATCATTGTGGCTTGACTTGTAACAACGAACATTTGACTGAATATCAGAATTCCGTTATGCTAAAGGCGTGTCAATACATTTGAGTTGATATTATACTATTTGCAAGCTCCAAAGTTTAATATTGCCTACAATCTGATTTATACATGATAGTATAGCATTATATTCAGAAATCATCCATTGTTTTCTATTTTCAGTATTTAAATTGGGCGCTTATACCTAATCATACAATACGGAGAGAAAACGAAAAAACATGTATTTATCTTTGGGGTAATTTTCCGTGTCTATTGTCCAAAATCTCTCTCTGGCTTTGATTGCATCATGACAAAAATTAAAAAGGTATCAATTAGCATTTACTATACATTTGTAGCTATGATTCAGAGCTATAATCATGACAAATATCACGAGGCTGACATTCATATTAGCGATGTTATGAGTGAGGAGGTAGAACTTATTGAATGACCCTCGTAGTTAGAACACACACTTATCTCTAGATCTGAATTCCTTAATACAAACAAGAAGGGACCATCTGAAATATGCTTTTATTTAGCAAAATCTGCAATAATATACCTTAGAAAACAACAAAGGATAAAGAACAATGGAGGGATTATATAATTTAGTAAATTGTTGTGGGATGTAAAGCAATAATAGTGGGGATTTCAAAAGGAGCTGTTCATAAAATGTCCTCAAACCATTGAAATGATGTGACGATTACTTTAACTAGTAGCTCTAAAGATAACAGTAATAAGAGAGGTTGTGGCAGCCATCTTTAATTGATACATTCATGTATATCTTCATTTTGACTATCACAATATTTATACACATTGATTTAAGCATTTTTCATTATATCTGATTAGAATTTGAAGGCACAGTAAGCTTTTATCTGGTAAATTTCATGATTTTAGCCATTTTTGGCCCAGTTCAAAATGATCTGCCGTCTGCGCATGCGCATATTTTCTGTAGGTTTCATGCGAATAAGTTTAGATAAGTAGTTAACTTTCATATGGAATCTCCCAAACTAATTAATTGCTTGGATTTTTCCTAAATTGTTTGATTTTCTGCAATATTAGTGATTCACTGACTGGGCATTTTTCAATGAAATTGGCTATTTGAAATACTGATATTTGTATACTTTTTCTTCAATTGCCTCTCCTTACTTTTTCCTCTTATACTACATATCAAATGCACAATGTGAAATATAAGTACATTATTAAAGGATAATAATCTTTTGTACAATAATATACTGAAATATTTCTTAGTATGGGATAGTATTTATTATTCATTAATCAATAAAAAACTGACAACAAATATTTTTACGATTTAGAAAATTACTGAAGTTAAACAAATATTGTGAGAACTGGAGCTCAGTGAAAAGTGAAATTTGGTGAGAATAATAAGAGAACAGACGAGATAAACATCATGCTTACCAAACTTAAATTCAATGGTGGGTAATTTCTTAGGCTGGTAGTCTTTGTAATTTATATATTTAGCTATTTAGCTATTTATATAATATCGCTCTACTTATTTAGTATTGAGCACTCTGTTCCAAATGTTCTGGATTTACGTTATTGTATATTTAGCTATATACAAATCTAACAATTATATTTTTAGATATATCGAGGGTTTGGTGCAACAAAGTGCTATCTGCATTTCGGCTATTTTGAGAAAAAGTGAATTAAAGATTTGTATCCATCATTGTCACCTTATGGTTTTGACAAGTCAAAAGATTATAATTGTTGCAATAGAACGTATGCACTTTAAATCATTAGGAAAATTAGGTTCCTGATCTTGTGCGGATCATTTGATACCAAAATCTAATTTTGGCCAAAAATGTTGCACTAAGCCCTTGATATGCTGTAAAGAGAAGTGATGATTGTAAATAAGTCTCTTGGAGAAAAAATAGAAACAGTACACATCGGGATACAAATGCAGCTGAATATGTCTTTACAAAATGATAATGTAATAGTGTTTATGAACAGTGACATGGACTTCTTTAACAGAGAAGCAGATTAAAGTGACAAAGGTAAAACGTATGCTATAAATTTACTGTCTTCTCTCGGGTCGGTCAGGCGGTTGATGTATCTTAATTATTACCTTTGTATTTCTCAACCTTGGTGTGTGTGTGTGCTATGCAGTATCAATGTAAAGTGCTCAACAAAAGAAAGTCATACACTTTGTTTAAGTCCTTTAGAGTAACTTCCGCTTATTTTTTGACCAAACAGACTAGATAGACATTTGAATGAATCTTTCCGGCACAATTTGATACCAAAGTTGCCACCTAACAACAAAGATAAACCATGATTAGCACCATTTAAAGAAAATTAGTCACTTTTCAAAAGTCACATTTTCAATACACTATGCGGGATGAAAATACCACATGTTGCCTGTTTATAATCAAATAGCCCGAATCTTTCAGACACAATTTGATACCAAAGTTGCCACCTAACAACAAAGATAAACCATGATTAGCACCATTTAAAGAAAATTAGTCACTTTTAAAAAGTCACATTTTCAATACACTACGCGGGAAGAAAATACCACATGTTGCCTGTTAATAATCAAATAGCCCGCTCGCTCAGGCACGACCCAATACAGTTGCACTGTGTGATCAATATCCATTTCATTCCCGACCATTCAAAGTGCCACGCACAGCATTTCACGCGGTTTGTGTGAGTTGAAAATGTGATTTAAAACCTTAGGCAGAGAAAATATTTTTGTATTAATCAAAAATTATGCGTTCTTTTTGTATCCCTAGAAAAAACCTGGATTTTGAAGGCCACATGGAAGATAATATAATTATGCAGCCCGGGTAAAACAGTACATGAATGCCAAGCAAGGACAAAAGTAATAAATGCTATGTTTATGATATTGACTTAAAGCAACTTAAGCAAGGACTGAATTAATACATTGTGATAGTATACCTCTAGCATGTACTTACACAGAAGTAACATACTATTATATAATCCTAGATATAGATAGTTTGTTTAAATTGTAGGATACATTCGTTTCACCCTTTTTCATTAAGTGTTGTCTTCTGTCAGAATGGCTGGCTCAAAAGGGAAAATCGACAAAGATTTAGCAGCAGCTATGCAATCTCTTGGTTCTTTGTCTCGTGATCATGAACATGTTTCACCAGGTAGAGCGTGTATCTCAACCGTTAGCCGAGATTCTCGAAATGACGTTATTTCAAGTAGGCATTGATTTGACGTCACTATTTGTGATTGATTGCTTGATTGCTTGATTGCTTGATTGCTTGATTGATTGATTGCTTGATTGATTGCTTGATTGATTGAGTGATTGATTGATTGATTGATTGACTTCATTTAAAACATGTTCTTACAGTTCGAAGGCGCTCTTTAAATTGACAATCAATCAATTAATCAACCAATTAATCAAGCAATCAATAAATTGATTAATCAATCAATCAATCGATTAATCAATCAATTAAATAAATAAATGAATCGATCAAACGATCAATCAATCAATAAATAAATACATAAATACATAAATACATAAATACATAAATACATAAATCAATCAATCAATCAATCAATCAATCAATCAATCAATCAATCAATCAGCCAATCAATCAACCAATCAATCACTCAATCAATCATTCAATCACAAACAGTGACGTCAAATCAATGCCTACTTGAAATAACGTCATTTCGAGAATCTCGGCTAACGGTTGAGATACACGCTCTACCGTTTCACCAATGGCTGAAGTCAAGGGGGAAATCAATGATTCCTCAATGGCTGTGGGCAATGTGTCACAACCAAAAGAGTCTATGAAGAAAGGTGTTGGAATATGGAAAATGCAAAAGCAAGTTGGCTTGGATAGATTACAAAATGCACGGGGTATTGCGTTGACACCAACAAGTGATATCATAATAACTGATTACAATGGTACATATGCATACAGTCAGACGGTTACTCCCCGTCAGTCCGAATACCCGTCAGTCCGAAACCCCGCTAGTCCGAATTTTTCAAAAAAAAATCGGACTGACGGGGTTTCGGACTGACGGGGTTTATTTATTTTTATTTATTTTTTCGGACTGACGGGGTGTCGGACTAGCGGGGTTTATTTATTTATTTATTATTTTCGGACTGACGGGGTGTCGGACTAGCGGTGTTAATTTATTTATTTTTAATTTTCGGACTGACGGGGTGTCGGACTAGCGGGGTGTTTTGGTTAATGTAAAGTAATTTCCAAAATAGAATATTTAGATGTGTTTTTTTGGCTATGCAGTTTTCTGTTATCAGGGGGTGCCACTTCTAAATATTTGGGTATTTTCAAGAATAAATATCTCAAAAACTAAAACAGGTATGACCCCCCGGGTGGTGTCAAAACAATGGGAAAATTGAAGAGTGTAAGTATATTAACTACGGGGGTGCTACTCCTCACGGGTAAAAAAATAGTATTACTAAAGTTTTGAATAATTAAGGCTTAATGCTCAGAAAATGTTATGACTATTTGGTTATAAAAAAGGAGATAAAACAATTCATATCTTGTTGATATAGGTCTCGGGGGTGCCCCTATCCATCAATTGGTTAAAAATATATATGAAATAACAAGAACATGTCGGTTATAAAACGAGAGATAAAAACAAGGTTAAACTCGTTCCAAGAGTTCGGGGGAGCTAGCTCGGAGGTCTCATCTTATCTCTTTCACATTGATCCCGGGGGTGCCCATACCCGTAAATGGGTCAGTGAAAATATTCAAAATAGATATTAAAACTACTAACAATAAAATGTTATGACACAGCGGATCTGAAATTAAAGAGATTTGAAAAAAAATAACCTTGTTCCTGATATCCCGGGGGTGCCCTTCTCCGTAATAATTTGATAGCAACAATTATCTCAAAATTAAGAGACAAACCCGTCGGTTGATAAACGAGCGATAAAATGGGTAAATCTCGTTCAAGAGGTCGGGGGAGGGCGGGGTGTAGGTTTTCATATAATTATTTGGTATTTATAAAAAACATCATAAAACTAAATAGAAAATGACCCGTCGGACGTCGATGTAAACGAAATTTAAAGTGATAAGAACAACATTAATCCAAAGAGGTCACGGAATATCTTAATGCATTCTGTCCACGATGCTTCACATAATGATATTTTTCTTTGTTGGGAGCATATTAATCATGTTAAACACGATAATAATGAAATTGCACTGGTTTATCTGATACAAGGCGGTCGTTTTGTGTGTGTCCTATTCAAATAAACATATTTTTGATCGAGTTTATTTGCTTATGAACATTGGTAAAATTCGATGTTATGATCGCATTGAAAATGCATCTTTGTCGACTCAAAACAATCATGTTTATTTTATTAAAACAGAAATTACATCCTGGATAAATATGACTTTCCCTTCAAATGAACCTAAGTTGATAGAATTTGATGCAGGCAATCGTAGCGCTAGCGTAGGCCAACCAAAGGACGTAATTTTCCCCGGTTAATTTTCACGTTTGGCGTCAGACTGCCAAGCATCATTGATAGAAAACACATGCAACAAATTAGTGTGAAACATTGTTCATCATTTTTTTTAACCTTATACATTAAAATATTCATAGTGTTCCTCATTAATTTATTAATTTATTTATTTATTTATTTATAAGATTTGCTAACATAGCTAGTTGTCATTTTTTATATCATCTGATTCGGAGTGCACAATGAGAATTAACCAATATTTGTAACTTTTCTAAATTTCGCAGGCCAAAAGCACAACAGTCAACAAATAATGACCAATCCTCAGTGTTTTCGGCCTAGGTCCTATTTGTTTTCTTATGCGAATTTAGCATCCCGGTTTTTAGAGCCAGGTGGGTCAACTTGCTGCCCCCCGGTCGGTACGCCACTGCCCCCCCCCCCCCCCCCTACCCCCATCAAAACAGTTCCTGGATACGCCACTGGGTGTTGTATCCTTGTGAGCGGAGACAGCTAGAGCGAAGTAAGTGGAGCGAGCTGCAGATTGGGTTTAAGGGCTCGACTTAGGGCCCCTAGGGTGGAAGCTCATACTTTTTCGGCACTTTTAAGGCGAAGATTTGGCATTATGAAGCAAAAGGAATTAAGGGTGTTTCGAGATCCATTATAATGTTGAAACCCATATGAAAAAAGTGCGCGCAACTCGGAAAAAAAGTTATGAACTGAAATGGTCCACAAAAATTCCCTGAAACCATCTTGTTAAGGGGGGGGGGGGGGGGAGGGGGGGGAGGATTGAGGCAGAATTGGCCTATGTTAGAAAACATTTTACACAATTTTCCAAGTGTCATATACCATATTGTAGCCCTTGATGTCTAGTTTTCGGTTTCGCTCTCGTTGCCATGGTAACCGAGCAAGGCCTCTGATTGGCTAAACACGGGAACGGTCATAACTCAAAAAACTAAATGGGTCATATGGGGGGGGGGGGGGGATAGATGTACAAAATCATGTCTCCGGATTTTTTGATTGGATGCCATGGTAACCAGGCAGCAGCTAATCAGGGTATTTTACACCGTATTTTAAAAACGAGAACGAAATTTAAAAAAAACCTCTTCATGCTTTTGTTGGCATTGCTCTTCTTAACATCTGTGCCAAATTGTATTACAATCAAACATTGCGTTCTTGTGTTACGACCGTTCCCGTTTACCTAGTTACGCATTTTCGCTGTTTTGAGATACAGGCCGTTAAAGTTATGAAACACATGAGGGCGCTTTTGGATATTAGTCAGACACTTACTTAATTTGTTTTGCTATTTTTAGTTGAAGATCGAATTATCATAATTTTTAATGAAGGAATCATCAAAATTGAGTGATGCGGTGGGGTTTTTTAAATTAATTTTTAAATTAATTTCCTTATATATAGCAGGATGAAAAACAATAAAATACATAACAAGGGGGCACAGCACTTAATATACCGCCCATTGGATTACGTGTAAAATAGAGCTAAACAAGTCGCGAGTTTGGGTCCTTAGTAACTCTTTTTGGATGTCTCGAATGCTTCATTCTAACCAAAAAGTATATAAATTTCACAAAATGGTCAAGAACAGATACCCATTCTAATTAGATTTTACGATATGATCATTTAAAGAGCGCCACCCTTATTTTCAGCCCGGACTCTCGCCTTCTGACCGCCTCCCAGCATGTGTGTTCATCCACGTGATAATTTTCGGTACATTCGAAAATCTTTATTTTGCAATATCCTGAACAAAGAACAAGAGATTATCTTTCATTTTAATTATAAAATGCTACCCTCACGCCAAACTTATTCCCAAAGGACCCCATTTATCACAACCTCGGTTTTTAGTGTTTTTGCCGGAACTTACTACCATCATGACCATCACAAAACGAGGAGTGATTTAGGGCTGTGCGCCCTTATAAAACACAATAAAACAAATATTTTGTATTTTGTTTTTGTTTTTTGTAGACACCAAGTAATATCAAGAAAAACTGCCAATTTAGTTAATTTTAATATCACCTAAACTAAAGTTATGTTAGTTAAGGCATGAAACTCAATTTCGAATTTACAAATTGTGGGCACTTTGAAGTCATTTTGCAGAATTTCGGAGGTTTATAAAATCGCTTTCATTGATAATGACATGTTGATGAGACTATCTGTGTTTCAAATTATGTTAAACGTTTATATACAATGTTTTAAAAACTCAATGGACAATGAAACTGATTACGCAATGATGTGCTCACCCTATATTAAACCTGAGATATACAAATGTGGAAATTGTAGGGCCAAATTGCCGAATTTTAGGGGTATGGGGTGAAAATGTTTCAATTTTGAAATAATAATAGGCCTAAATCGTCTATTTATCTGTCATGCATAATGTATCGTAGATCAGTGAATCTCACAATGCAATTTGTTTTAGGTTATATCCCCTAGGGAATTGCCCAGAGTACTGTTATTGACATTTTGATACTTTGAAAGCCCCATTCTTGTCTTAATTTAGACCAAACTTAAACCTGGTCACCCCCCCCCCCCCGATATGATTTGACATCAATAACAAACGTATTTTAAACAACAATTTCTTAACTTTATTTGTTACAATCGAAAATCTTTATTTTGCAATATCCTGAACAAAGAACAAGAGATTATCTTTCATTTTAATTATAAAATGCTACCCTCACGCCAAACTTATTCCCAAAGGACCCCATTTATCACAACCTCTGTTTTTGTTTTTGCCGGAACTTACTACCACACAAAACGAGGAGTGATTTAGCGCTGTGCGCCCATAACAAATGCATCGTTACAGAATTTCTAACCTCATTATTCTGTTGACATAAAGGGTATCACCAATGTACTATGGGATAGCACGTCCGGGAAAAGTTTATCACAGCAATAGTTCCTTTTTGCGGTACAAATTGCGAGATGTTGACCGACTTTTTCCAATTATATCTATTAGTTAAGGGTATTACATATTTTTATGAGTGTGCACAATGCAAATTAAAAAAAAATCGCACTAATTTGAACATTTTAAAGTTTTAAACGACTGAAATCGGCGGAAGGTCCGTCCTGGGTTTTGGAGCGTAAATAAAGAGCCGAAATCGCTACATCAAATTAATCTCGAAATATTGAAAAATCTAGTCAAACACTTTGCCATATCCTTTTGATATGTGTTGCGGACATCTCTTAGGAATAATCTCTGTAAATGTCATATAAGGACGTATGGGATAACTCCAGTTAGAGCCGATTGTTTGACCCCTACTTTGCACGTAGCGTCTATATTGGGGAGTGCATTGGTGGTGTATATTGAAGCTGCGGGCTCCAAGTGGGTACCAAAGGACGTTGGGCGTCAACAATAATCTCAATGAAATCTCATACACACGATGATCCACACGCGGGGCAAGGTCTAGTTAGGCCTACTTTGTTTAATCCTTTCAAAAATCGTTTTTAATCAACTAAATGAAACACCTTTAAAAAGCTAGGACATTTTGGATTTCATATGATGAATCATACACGAGTTCGAATTAATACTCATGAGGTTTTTATTGTTTAAACGAGTCAAAATGATCATTTAAGTCGAGTCGCGACTTTCTTTGACACGGTTAAGTTCTCACACAATTCCACTTCCAATGCAAATTGGATTAAACATGTTAAAAAAGCCGGGGCTGGGGGGGGGGGGGGGGTCGATAAGGAGTCTATTGAAGTTATTTCTAGTGATCTATCTGTTTTTGAATGATGATAAATAGTAGGCCAGGAGCACTGAGAGGGGTCCTTTGGGTTTCACTCATGTCAAAAGACGCTTTAAAGCTAGTGAATTAAATGAAAATGCATGTCGGGCGTAATTGTCGGGTCATATTATATGCGTTTCAGCCATTTGAATGTTAGGCCTACTCGCCTATATGATTTTAAATACAAGTAATTGTGAAATGATAGCATTGTTAAATCGATAATAATGCTTAATTTTCAACTATCTACAGGGTAAACAATATGAGAGGACCTATATAGACTTTACACGGTATTAAATCTAGTAAAAGGCACTCTGGGAGAAATTTTCTTTAAAAAGCGCGTACACGCGCACCTTTGCATTGGTTAAAACATGCGATTTTGAAATTTTACGTTTTGACCATGTTTCTTGTGGAGGCCGCATCTTCAAAACGGAAGTATGAAATGTAACATTACTTGATATTTAGCTCAGAATTTCACTGGCAACAATCTGGAATATGTCTCATTTGCTGTAGACAAAGTGTGTGCTCTTGAAGCTGGTACCAAAAGACGTTGGGCATCAACAAAATTCTCAATGAAATCTCATACAAACGATGATCCACACGCGGGGCAAGGTCTAGTTAGGCCTTCATTGTTTAATCCTTTCAAAAATCGTTTTTAATCAACTAAATGATGTCGTTTTCTTTGGAGATTTTCAACAAGAAACCCCTTTAAAAAGCCAGGTCATTTTGGATTTCATATGATGAATCATACGAGTTCGAATTAAAACTCATGAGGTTTTTATTGTTTAAACGAGTCAAAATGATCATTAGGTTGAGTCGCGACTTTCTTTGACACGGTTAAGTTCTCACACAATTCCCACTTCCAATGCAAATTGGATTAAACATGTTTAAAAAGCCGGGGCTGGGGGGGGGGGGGGGGGGGGGGGGGGGGGGGTCGATAAGGAATCTATTGAAGTTATTTCTAGTGATCTATCTGTTTTTGAATGATGATAAATAGTAGCCTAGGCCAGGAGTTCAGAGTACTGAGAGGGGTCCTTTGGGTTTCACTCATGTCAAAAGACTTTAAAGCTAGTGGATTAAATGAAACGAAATGAAAAGCATGTCGGGCGTAATTGTCGGGTCATATTATATGCGTTTCAGCCATTTGAATGTTAGGCCTACTCGCCTATATGATTTTAAATACAAGTAATTGTGAAATGATAGCATTGTAAAATCGATAACAATGCTTACACTAATTTGAACATTTTAAAGTTTTAAATGACTGAAATCGGCGGAAGGTCCGTCCTGGGTTTTGGAGCGTAAATAAAGTGCCGAAATCGCTACATCAAATTAATCTCGAAATATTGAAAAATCTAGTCAAACACTTTGCCATATTCTGTTTTGCGGGCATCTCTTAGGAATAATATCTGTAAATGTCATATAAGGACGTATGGGATAACTCTAGTTAGAGCCGATTGTTTGACCCCTACTTTGCACGTAGCGTCTATGGGGAATGCATTGGTGGTGTATACCCTAAATCCTAAAACACACTTTAGTTTATGCAACATATTTGTTTTAAACTATTTATTTATAATTGTTTTTAAAATGCCTTATATATCACTAGGTGAGCGTTTTTGTGTATAAAAGTATTATAGGAATTAACGTTTTATGACCAAATTGTGAAAAATTCATGTAAGTACAATCGGTCATATCTCGAGAACTAGGCCGCCCTAGGCCTACGTACCCGATTGCTATCAAACAAAAACCTTCTGAAAAAATGGAAATTCCACAGATTCTAATCGCTGCATGCATTATCTCACCTTTGCCAGTGTGCACAATTTGACTAATTTTCCTGACTCAACAATGTTGTAACATTGTAACTAAAACGCGAGAAACGCGCAAAAATTGTGATTTTAAAACTACAACGGAATGAAACATTATATCTATAAAATGCGCGCGAATTACGCGAATGTTGGCATTTTTAACACTTAAAAGGTCTAGAATTAAGTTTTTGTCGTCTCCAAATTATGTTTACGGTGGTTTGAATCTCAATATATTGTTGGAACCTGTTTGAAAAATGAGCGCGAATCATGCAACAACGAAAAATCAGTTTTTGAACTGAAGACGCAATCTTGTAAAGTAATGTTGACGAATTTTTGAAAAAAATAATTCAATTCATAATTCAATCTGGACATCGCTATTTATTGAACATTTTCTTAAAAGCGCCCTCTATGTAAATATGGTTCGCGTTTTGTAACATGCGTGCTGCAAGGGGACACTACCTGGCGTAAAATGCTGATATAGGCTATCACCATTTTTGATTTGACGTTTTGTTGTACAAAGAGGGCTGATTTTTCTTAATTCTTTCATAATGTGTCAGTTCATACATTGGTAATTACAATTGTACAAAATAAACACATCACAGGTTTTATCATGGTGAGGGGGGCAGCCTCCCACGCATCTCTTAGTGTCTCTTTTAATGAAACATTGAAAATACGTGTAAACGTCTCCCAGGCCACGTCTCCCACATAAAGTTATGCATATGGGACGTGACCCCGCAACTCCCACCCCATCCCCTCCGTTTGCGCCACACATAAAAATGGCTATAATTTCTTTAGAAAGACAAAAAATGCTATATGCTATCTTGTATAACTATTTATAACTATTTTTAAATGGAAATGATGTATTTCATATGCCTATATACTTTCTCCTTAAAGCCCAAGGCACTCATTCCATCAGTGGCTTAAAGGTATATTATGTGATCTTTTCCAGGGGACACCCTCAATCCTCGGAAATAAATTTAAAGCCGATTATATTGCAGATTTACATTTCTGATAATATATTTCAAGTTACAGAGCGATTCGACTCCCAATTACCTCAAAATCATGGTTTAAGAGTATATTTAGAGTAAATTTTTAAAAATAGATGGTCCCGTTACCGGACAATCTATTTTTCAACCTCTTAAAACACTGATTTTGAAGTAATTAGGAATGGTATCGATATGTGACTTAGAAGATCTTCATGATTTATGATCAAAAGTGTAAATCTGCAAGAAAAACTGCTTTCATAGTAAAAATCTTGGAAAAGATCACACAATATGCCTTTAATCCTGCCAATCTGCCAAATTTGAGCAATAGAGGGCGCTGCAATACCAAATGTTTGAAATACCTTTTACTCTTGATATCCATGTTCAGTAGACTCCGATTCCTTTTAAAAAATATGGTTAAATGTAATTTTAGATATTGTTCGTATATATAAATCAGTTGATATAACAAAGATAAACGATAAGAAACTTAAACATGTAATTTTGACAATGCCCCTTTTTATTAATTGAACACCATAGATTCTGTATTTTGTAAATAATATCATGATAATATCTAGTAAGATTCACAGTCCGTTTGTCCACCATTTAGATGCAGTTTACTTTCATGTTGTTTGCATAAGGTCATACCGCTTGCCTGTCTTGTCTAGTCTTGTCTCGTCTTGCCTCGTCTTTCTATTGTCATTTTCTGAACACGTCACATTGATTTGTTTTATTGTCTTTAAATAACTTTAACTTATATTTAAGTAACATTATTTATTTGTAAGTTGCACACCGTAAAGAAATAAAGAAGAAAAAGGCGAGAAAATCATCAAGTATTATGTATTTTTGAGTTAAACATTGATTTCAGTCCTACATTCACGGCGTAAGATTGAAGTCATGCAAAATCTCAACTAGTAATGACACTAGAGTGGGTATACGGTATGCCCAATTGTTGAAAATGTATCCATACTCACTTAGATATTTTACGATTTTATTCTAAAGCTCATTAATATAGCTCGAGTTTAGTACATTCAAAGATTTTCTTTGTGTAAATTTCAATATATTCTTGTCAATAAATGGTTCAAATCACATAAGAAGCTGAAATCAAGGTGATCTACATCTGTGCAAAACCTGAACTTTGTACATCTACTGTCATGAAGTTCTGATACACGCCATTTGCCTTTTTAAAGGGAATTTTTGCAGTACTGTATACGATACTATGTAATATGTGTTGGGCTCCACTCTAAATATTCTACATTCAGAAACTGATCTAACAATGGTACAGTCTGTAGAGGTACAAAGGGGTCTAAAAATAAAATATATATTGTATATACTATGCGAAATATGAAGGCGTATTGAATTCAGAGGCCCACGGACGGGACCTCAAATTGATGAGATATATGTGTATTACGTCATATTGTGTATTTGGGTAGCAATCACTCTAGGTAGCAATTTACAGCTAGATATCTTCTACCAAATTCAATATAACATTATTTAATAATGCAACTCTAGTTGACACATATGCTAGTTGGTACATGGTGTTAAAATTCAACGGGCCATATTTTCGAAACCGCTTTGAATTTAGGTTTTTGAACGTGTCGGGTTTCAGCCATAACTAACATTTAATGGTTATAATCTCTCTATAATTTTAATCAGGTTTTTAATTATTGCCTTGGGTTTAATTTGACACCAAAATCAATTTTTAAATCGCAATAGTCATTTGAGATCTCATCATTTAATGCGACGCATCGATAAAAAATAGAGGGCGGTTGTTATTTTGACTAATTTTATCAGACGATGCCGGACACGGGCATGCTTTCGAAAATTCATGGTTAAAACAGGGAGGTGTCAAATTGACACCTTCCTGGTTAAAATATGCATTATGAGGTTATGTGATCAATTGAATGGGACGACCCAGCTTAACAACAGATTTTAATTCAAAAATAATACTATAACATAAGTAATTATGGGGAGTGGCACCTCTCATCCGGACCATTTGACTACATTCTGTTAAGATATTTGAAACGCGTATCGTGTAAGTGGTTCTTCGATATCATTGGACCACCTCCCTGATTGGACATTGTCTTTTGAAGAAATTTCAATATGTATACTTTCTTAATATGTTTTTTCAATTGTAAAAAGTAGAGTAGCACCCCCGGGGATATATATGTATGGTTTATCATCAGGTATTTCATTTTTTAACAATCCCAGGTCGTCATATTACATTAGACTTTCGAAATATCTATAAAAAATGAAATAAAAAATAGAGTAGCACCCCCGGGTTATATATGTATGGTTTATCATCAGGTCTTTCATTTTATAACGATCCCCGGTCGTCATATCTCATTAGACATTCGAAATATCTATATTTCATAAAAAGTATATTATGACAAAAAGAGTGGCACCCCCGTACACTCTAATGAACAAGACCTTAATACATTTTATTATGAGATGACTACAAGTCTCGAATACTGTGTTTGGTAGCATGATTCTGATCATCTCCATTTGTAGCCATTTTTAGGGGGTTTTGTCCGTATGTGTTGTGTTATCACGGACCAGTTACTGCCTTTTATCGTGGCTTTTTATCGTATTTTTTGTGGCACAAGAATCTTGAAAAGTAAGGACGTTGGTTGAAGGAAATTTTGATAAGTTGTGTATTATATTGATACCTACTGCATGAGCATATTTTTGAGGTCCAGAATTAGGCGTTACTAAGATGTTTTTGGGCCGTAACCAAGGCACGTTCTCTGTTTCACATTTAGGTATATGTGTTAGGATGAACAGTGATGCGCCCCTACGATAGTTTCTACGCATAAAGAAGTAGACCCCGAATTACATGGAATTAAAATGTGGTTTGTGTTTGTATTTATTGTATTTCATCAATCATTTTCCTCTCATTCTTCTCACTGGCATAATATGTTGGTGTTTGTTGTCATTTATACGCTATTTATAAGGTTATTTGCCTACGTTAATGAATGCGGATAGTTATAGTCAATTATAATTCAAGCAAATCGGCTGGCGTGAGTTCATTGATACCATGAGCTCACGTAGTCCTTTTCAGTACTTCTTCAGGCAAATGAATAAGGGGAACCATACCAAAAAGACAAGGCTATCATGTGACTAATTTTAACATAATAATTAATGTCTAAATTCGGTTTTTCACGGACATATCGGACAGGTTTAACTTAAAAAATGAGTGCTCACCTGTTTCTTGACCCATATGAATCTATTATTCGGATGAAATTCAATCCGGTAGCCTTACATGCTTACACAGAAAAACAAAATTACCAATGTGATTATTGTTTTTTAAGATGGCCGACGAAGATTTTGTCTGAGACTAGTACGTATATACCACTCTCAGGATTTTGTATTAATACCACAGTTGTTTACTTG
The DNA here is from genome assembly GCA_035610835.1 of Ophiura sarsii. Classification (NCBI taxonomy): domain Eukaryota; kingdom Metazoa; phylum Echinodermata; class Ophiuroidea; order Amphilepidida; family Ophiuridae; genus Ophiura; species Ophiura sarsii. The sequence continues at coordinate 46,538,222 of CM069456.1, read as the reverse complement.
CTAGTCATAAATAAAAAGATCCAATGCGACTTTTCTGAACCACTTTTGCTAGCTCTTAGTTTCATAGCAATGTCATGAATTCCAAAGAGAACATAAAAGGACAAGTTTGAGTCTCCAAAATGTGAGTGAGTCCACGGACGGTGGGACCAAGTGGGCCATAAAAATGACTCCCTTCCAACATTGTACTTTTACCCGATACCCAAATTATAGATTTGGTACCAATCTATCGAAATTAGAGCTTACATCAGTTACGAAAATGAAAATACCCGGCGAAGAATCACATTTTAGCGAAAGAGTAAAAATAATGCACAGATTAAATACAAAATAAATCAATTTCAAATGAATCTCCACATTAAATGTGCATTAAATAATCGTGATTTAGCCGACAATTTTTTTTTAAATAAGCTTATTATAATTTTTTATTATTTTTATTTTGATGAATGAAATGATGGATAATTCCAGAATCAAATGTTTAGAGACATTTTGGGAATCTCGGTGTTGTGTTCCAATCGAGGGCGCTATTACGTCGGGTGACGCGCTGTTGTTAGTGACTTTCTGATATGAACGTTTTGCTTACGTTTTCCACTCACGTGTATGAATAAAACAAAGTGGTACAGATTTCACAATCTTCTGAGTTTGTTTACCCTTTATTTCGTACATATACTACATGAATTTTGGCGACGAGAATGGCTACAGTTAACCTGCCTCCACCTCAAGTATTTCTCGCTACACCAGGCGATCCTCCTACTACGTGGGACCGCTGGTTCACGAACTTTGATACCTACTTGACTGCAACAGGTTTGGATTCTGACGATGTTTCTCCAGAACGCCGCAAGGCAATTCTCATACACTGCCTTGGGACCGAGGGTCAGAGGATTTTTCATCAGCTCGCGGATACCGATACGTATGACAAAGCGAAGGCTGCACTCAAGAAATACTTTGGACCTAAAAACAGTGTCGTTATGTCACGCCACAAATTTCGCCACAGGGTTCAAGGCCAAGGCGAACCAATACAGCAATACATTGCTACACTGTCAGAAATGGCAGCATCCTGCAATTTCAAAACCTTACAGGATGAAATGATACGCGATCAAGTGACGGAATCTGCAAGCCATCCACGCATTCGGGAACGTCTTCTCATGGAGGGGGATGCTCTTACCCTGGAAAAGGCTATCACGCTCGCTATACAAATTGAGACTGCAATTTCGGAATCAAAAGCTATGAAAAGTGCATCGGCATCAGGTACTTCTTCCGCATCGGCACATGTTCAGGCTGTGAAACATGGCAAACATGGTAAACCAAAACGTAAACTTCCCTCGCATAAACAAGGTGCATGTTATAACTGCGGAGAGGAGGGGCACGCACCCAAAAGCCCACAATGCCCTGCATTTGGAAAGAAATGTTCTACGTGCTCAAAACTGAATCATTTCGCGAGAGTCTGTCGATCGTCATCATCAGGCGTCCGTCATGTTGACAAAGGGCATGACCCGGACACGAAAGACACTGTATTTGTACAACTGGTTGGGAAAACCGGCCAGTTCAAAGAGTGCAAGGTCAACATTGACACTAAAGCTACAAGCCTGCTCATCGACCTCGGGGCTAAAGTGTCGATCTTGAGTGATTCGGATTACAAACAGCATTTTTCGCATTTGCAACTTCAACAAGCAAATACTGCCCTCAAAGCGTATGATGACACTGCAATCAACGTCTACGGGATGATCTACACTACAGTAACGTACAACGAGGCCACGGTACATGATTTCCCTTTCTTCATCGCAAAAGGTGCAAGCCTCATGGGAGTCGATTTGTTTGACAAATTGGGGTTCAAGCTGCATGACCCCAATGGGGTCTACATACAGACAGTAGACCATAATCCGTACATTGCGCAATATTCAACAATATTTACTGGATTCGGTCAGCTGAAGGGATACAGTCATCGTCCGCAGATCGATACGCAGGTTCAACCGGTTTCGCAGCGTCTTCGCCGCTTGCCTTTCGCCGTACGACAAGAAGTCTCTACTGAACTTCAACGCTTAGAGGATCAGCACATCATTGAAAAAGTGGAGTCGTCCCAATGGATTTCAAATCTTGTCATCGCGCGTCGCAAATCGGGTGAAATTCGTCTCTGCATTGATCTGAAAGCCGTAAACAAGGCCGTCATTCCGGACAAATATCCGCTCCCGACCGTAGACGAACTTTCTTCTGAATTCCATGGATCCAAGGTTTTCTCTAAACTAGACATGCGCAGGAGCTATCTGCAAGTACCTCTCGCAGAAGATAGACGATATCTCACTGCTTTCATTACGCATGATGGTGTTTACCAGTACCGTAGAATGCCTTACGGTTTATCATCAGCACCCAGTGCTTTTCAGAAGATCGTCTCCTCAATCCTCATGGGAATTGATGGCACCGTGAACCTTCTAGATGACGTTGTTGTTCATGGTAAGACTGTGAAAGAACATGACCAACGTCTACATCTGGTGCTCGCTCGACTCGCTGAGTGTAATGTGACACTTAACTTGGACAAGTGTACATTCGCAGCTACAGACATTGACTTCCTCGGATATCGCGTTACCGCGGACGGAGTGACACCGAAAGCTGATAACATCAGCGCCATCAACGATCTGCCGCGCCCTACCAACGCGAAAGAAATCACGTCGTTCCTAGGATCTACCAACTACTATTTGAAATTCGTTCCAAATTATGCAGACATCGCGGAACCTTTACGCAAACTGGTACGTAAGGACGTCCCATGGGAATGGACAAACGCACAGGAAACGGCATTTAACACTCTGAAAAAGAAAATTGCCTCACCACCTGTCCTGGCCCATTTTGACCCAGACGCTGATACATTCGTCACTACGGATGCTTCCGGTATAGCTGTCGGAGCGGTACTGTCGCAGTGGATTGATAACGCAGAGCGACCCATCGCTTTCGCATCAAAAACATTGTCACCGACAGAGCGTAAATACTCTACAGGTGAGCGCGAAGCATTAGCCTGCATATACGCTTGTGAACATTGGCATGTTTACTTGTACGGGAGAAAATTCACACTTCGCACAGACCACCAAGCGCTGACGACATTGCTAGCTACATCTGGATCGGGACATCGCCCATTACGCATCTACAGATGGTCAGATAGATTGCACCAATACAACTTTGATGTTGAATACATAAGAGGAGATCGCAATCAAGTCGCGGACATGCTCAGTCGTCTTATTCCGGTTACGGCAACATGCGACGATTCATCAGCAGAAGAGGACGCTTTCGTTCTCAACATCATTGCCAGATCGGTTGGCAACCTTGTGACTCAGAAGGAACTGAAATCAGAGTCACAAACTGACGAGACATTTCAACAAGTGTGTCATTATCTCCAGACACAGTGGCCAGTAAAACCACCTAACGAACTGAAACCTTTCTTCAACGTTCGCGAGGAACTCTCCGTGTGGAATGACTGCTGCATCGCTCGAGGAACGAGAGCCGTTATCCCAGCTACACTTCAGAAACGCGTCATAACGCTCGCTCATGAAGGTCATCCTGGGATCGTGAAAATGAAACAACGGTGTCGCGAAGCGATATGGTGGCCAGGCATGGACAAAGAAGTTGAACAGTTTGTACGCAACTGTGAAGCTTGTCAGCTGAGCGATAAAACTACAAAAATTGTTCAGCCACCACTTCAGCCGATACCCTGGCCTACGAAACCATGGGATGTGTTACAGATCGACATCTTTGGAGAAGTTCAAGCAGCTCCTGCTAGTCAACGCTTCCTCCTAGTCGTCCATGACCTACATTCCAAGTGGCCAGAGGTCGCAACAACAAGCAGCGTAACGTCACGCACGGTAATCACCATCCTTCAGAGATTATTCACGCGTTGGGGTTTACCATCGGTTATCATTTCTGATAATGGACCCCAATTTACTTCAGAGGAGTTCACCAAGTACTTACGCCATCTTGGGATCGAACATCGTCGAACCGCTCTATACAATCCTCCAGCCAACGGTGGAGTTGAACGGTTCAACCGGGTACTCAAGGAGCAACTCAAAGCGCACATCCAAGATGGATACACTTTTGACAACGCTCTTCAGAGCATTCTGATGAACTATCGTGCTACTCCTCATACCTTGACAGAGAGTAGTCCTGCAGAACTCATGATCGGTAGGAAGTTATCTCTCTCATTAGACATTCTGAAACCTCCTGAGGCCGTTAAGCCTGCTACTGTCGCAAAAGCAAACGACATCGCAGAGCGCCAACAGAGAGGAAAAAGCTACACGGACCAAAAGAGACGCGCGAAAGAGTCCACCTTCCAACTTAACGAGTGGGTGAGAGTCAAACGTCCCCAACAGGGCCACAAGCTGAAAACAACTCTCTCTGCACCCAAGCAAATCAAACGCAAACTGGGTCCAAACTCTTACGAACTCGATGACGGGTCGCGATGGAATAGTCGGCGAATGGTTTCTACGCGACAAAGACGTAACGCTGATGACGCACAGGATGACATCGACCCATTGATCCATGTTGCGGATCCCGGTGATCGTCCAGCTCTGGATCTCCAACCAGCTCCGGATCTCCGTCGCTCGCAAAGGATTAGACAGCCTCCGCGCTACCTTGATGATTACGCATAGACTTGAATCACAAAACCCTGAGGGGGGAAAATATGTTGTGTTCCAATCGAGGGCGCTATTACGTCGGGTGACGCGCTGTTGTTAGTGACTTTCTGATATGAACGTTTTGCTTACGTTTTCCACTCACGTGTATGAATAAAACAAAGTGGTACAGATTTCACAATCTTCTGAGTTTGTTTACCCTTTATTTCGTACATATACTACACTCGGGTCCCAAAATGGACCCCGGGATATCGACTTAGTCTAAAAAATGATGGATACCATGATAAAATGTGTCCCGATGTGATTTTTTGGATGATTTCACATTTTGAGCTACTTATAAAGTCTGTGTACTGTATTCCCTTTACGAAAATGCAATCACCAAAATGTGATTGCAGCAAGGTGGTACCAGGTTGCACAAGGTTGTCGCACGGTTGCGTAAGGTTGCACAAGTTTGTCACAGGTTGTCGTAAGGTTGCACAAGTTTGTCGCAAGGTTGCACAAAGGTTGTGGATGATTGCTTCAAGGTTGCGCAACCTTCTCAGAACAACCAAACTGGTTGCGCAAGGCGGGGCGCAAGGTTGTATTTTTCCAAATTTAACCTTGCGCAAGGTTGCAGAATTGATTGCGATTTTCATAAGGGACGGGTCAAACTGCAACACATTTGACGCAGAAAAAAATGTCCAGCAATTTAGCCTAAAGAAATGAATGGACACCATAAAATGTGTACCGATTTGAATTTTGGGGATTTTTTTCACATTTTGAGCTACGTATGAAGTCTGTGTAGCTAACCGGTCAAACCGCAACATATTTGACGGAGAAGAAAAAAATCTGACAATTTAGCCTAAAAAATGACAGACACCATAAAATGTGTCCTGATTTGATTTTTTGGATATGATTTCACATTTTGAGCTATGTATAAAGTCTGTGTAGCTAGCCGGTCATACTGCAACACATTTAACGGAGAAAAAAAATCATACAATTTAGCCTAAAAAATGACAGACACCATAAAATGTATCCTGATTTGATTTTTTGGACATGATTTCACATTTTGAGCTGCGTATCAAGTCTGTGTAGCTAACGGGTCAAACCGCAACACATTTGACGGAGAAAAAAACATTCCGGCAATTTAGCCTAAAAAATGGCGGACACCATGAAATGTGTCCCGATTTGATTTTTTGGATATGATTTCACAATTTGAGTTACGTATAAAGTCTGTGTAGCTAGCCGGTCATACTGCAACACATTTGATGGAGAAAAAAAAATCAGACAATTTAGCCTAAAAAATGACAGACACCATAAAATGTGTCCTGATTTGATTTTTTGGACATGATTTCACATTTTGAGCTGCGTATAAAGTCTGTGTAGCTAACGGGTCAAACCGCAACACATTTGACGGAGAAAAAAACATTCCGGCAATTTAGCCTAAAAAATGGCGGACACCTTGAAATGTGTCCCAATTTGATTTTTTGGATATGATTTCACATTTTGAGCTACGTATGAAGTCTGTGTAGCTAGCCGGTCATACTGCAACACATTTGACGGAGAGAAAAAAAATCCGACAATTTAGCCTAAAAAATGACAGACACCATAAAATGTGTCCTGATTTGATTTTTTGGACATGATTTCACATTTTGAGCTGCGTATAAAGTCTGTGTAGCTAACGGGTCAAACCGCAACACATTTGACGGAGAAAAAAACATTCCGGCAATTTAGCCTAAAAAATGGCGGACACCATGAAATGTGTCCCCATTTGATTTTTTGGATATGATTTCACATTTTGAGCTACGTATAAAGTCTGTGTAGCTAGCCGGTCATACTGCAACACATTTGACGGAGAAAAAAAAATCTGGCAATTTAGCCTAAAAAATGACGGACACCATAAAAAGTGTCCCGATTTGATTTTTTGGATATGATTTCACTTTTTGAGCTACATATAAAGTCTGTGTAGCTAACGGGTCAAACCGCAACACATTTGACTGGGAGAAAAAGAAATCTGGCAATTTAGCCTAAAAAATGACGGACACCATAATAATGTGTCCCGATTTGATTTTTTGGATTTCATTTCACATTTTGAGTTACGTATAAAGTCTGTGTAGCTAACGGGTCAAACTGCAACACATTTGACGGAGAAAAAATAATTCCGGCAATTTAGCCTAAAAAATGACAGACCCCATAAAATGTGTCCCGATTTGATTTTTTGGATATGATTTCACATTTTGAGCTACGTATAAAGTCTGTGTAGCTAGCCGGTCATACTGCAACACATTTGGCGGAGAAAAAAAAATCTGGCAATTTAGCCTAAAAAATGACGGACACCATTTGACGTATCAAATGATGTTCGCATTTCAAATTTTATCTCCAATATAAGTTTACATTAAATAATCGTGATTTAGCCGAAAAGGTGTTTTTAAGTAAGCTTATTTCTATTATTTTTGTTTATTATTTTGATGAATGAAATGATGGATAATTTTCAAATCAAATGTTTAGAGACATTTCGAGAATCAAACTATCCATTATAACAACACATCGCTAACAATGTGAGTGTGACAGTCATCGAATCTGGTTCCGCTGGGATCCTAAAGTACCAACCACATTAAACATGTCTACCGAAACCGCTCAACCAAAAACCATGCAACCCGATAACCGCAAAACCCGCGAACCGCGAAGCCCGAGAACCGCTCTAGTTAAGCTTTGTCTTCATTTAATTTTGAATCAATCGGGTACCTATGGTCTTTATTATAATAGATTTACCTTACTTTTTGTTATTACCCAATAATTTCGATAGTTGTGCACCCCCGGTGCATATCATGTTATTCGGACTAGCGGGGTTTCGGACTGACGGGGCTTTTAATTTATTTTTTCGGACTGACGGGGTTTCGGACTAGCGGGGTTTATTTATTTATTTTTATTTTTCGGACTGACGGGGTGTCGGACTAGCGGGGTTATTTTAAAATTAAAAAAAATTCGGACTGACGGGGTGTCGGACTAGCGGGGTTATTTTTAAACATTTAAAAATTCGGACTGACGGGGTGTCGGACTAGCGGGGTTATTTTTAAAAATTTAAAAATTCGGACTAGCGGGGTTTCGGACTGACGGGTATTCGGACTGACGGGGAATTCCCCAGTCAGACAGGGAAGCTCAAATTCTGTATCGATACTAAGCAAGGGTTGAAGCCGGGGGAATCATCTGACCCATGGAATGTTGTGACCAGTCCGGATGGAAGGATATTCATCACACACGAGGTTTCCCATGTTAATGTGTATGACACTAATGGAGCATTCAAATACAAATTCCTTACAGTGTATCCCATAAATGTATCATCTGATACACATGATACAAGGCTCATGGGTTTAGCAAGGGATAATCAAGGAGATATACTAGTTGGTGAAATCAGGCAAAGGTACATCAGTAAACATTCCCCGGATGGATCACATATTAGTAGTTTCAATGTGACCATTCAACCACGGTATATTGCAGTCACTCCACATGATCATATTGTTGTCTCATCAGGGTATAATGGATGTTCACAGATACTTGATAGCACAGGCAACTTTCTCCATACACTGCACCGTCCTACAGGTTTGTCATCATGGTATCCCTGTGGCTTATGTTTCACGTCGGATAATGATATCTACATAGCTAACAGCACAAATGCCCGTTTTAATGGAGGTATCTATTGCTTTTCTATGGCTGGGCAATACAAGGGGTGTTTAACAAAGGAAGTATGCTACCCTCGTGATCTCGTTCTCAATGATAGAAAAAATAATGACGATGAAGACAAGTTATTTGTTGTTACAGGAAAATGTGTGACGATATTTAGTAGACAGTGAATTGGTTTGCATGGTCTATTAATGAAATAGGATGCATGGTCTCACTACGATGATGTGACACTATCAAATCATTTTGAATATAATTTAGTTCATGTTTGACCGGGACTACACATTAAAAATACATGTACGAGGGTCGGTCAATAAGTAATGAAAGTGATCATGGTATGGGATTTATGAGTAATTCTATTGAGGGATAGTGTGATCAATACAAGGTTCATACTTTGTATTGATCACGCTATCTGTTAATAGAATCACTTATGCATCCCATAACATGATCACTTTCATTAATTATTGACCGATCCTCGTATATTGGACACATGCCTGTAAATTGCACAATGTGAAATATAAGTACACGGTTTACTTAATAAATTATAATAACCTTTTGTACAATAATAAACTGAAATATTATTTCTTAGTACGGATATTATGCATGTATTATTCATTAATAAAAAGACGGACACAAATATTTTTATGTTTAGAGGACTTTTAACATTGTGAGAACTGGAGCTCGATGAAAAGTGAAAGTTTTGGAAAATAAACAGAACAGATGAGAAAAGCATTATGCCTACCATCTTTAAATTTAATGGTGGGTGATATGAACATGATTTTTGTATGTAAGATTGGTTATAAATATAGGTGAACGAACAGGTATTTTATAGACAGTTCTAAGGCTGGTCGGGAGGGATATGAATACATCTTTGAAATATTATACAGTCATCAAAAAAGTAACTGAACAGGTTATCAATGTGCTACTTTCTGTAAAAGTAAAACTCCTACATACTCATATTAAATTGCAGTGTTGTTGGAAAACTTCCCCTCTTTAATTTGAGATATTGCACGCTAAGAATGGTTGGTTATTTAAAAAGTTACAATCCCAAATGTAAGGGCAAGTACAATTTCGATGTTCACATTTTTCTTTTCAACTTAATTTTCGTTGGGTCTGGTTACTGATGCCATCCTAAATGTATAAATTTCCACTCATTTTTTACGAATGATGTATCAAATTACAGAGACAGGACATTTGCTCACTTAATGAATATCTTAGATTTTTGTTAGAAATAATGATTTTGCATTAACTTACATATGAAGAGCTGTGTTGCAAAAGGGCCTACATCCAATTCTACCTGTTACTCATTTTGCATTATTGAATGGATGGCTATTCATTATGTGGAATGTGGCTTGTATTGTTGGTGCCTCAATTGGCGTGCATGGATGCACTAATCCAAGTCATGAAGACAGCCATACAATAATTTGATTAATAAATAATGCAAAATGAGTAACATGTAGAAGTGGTCTGTAAGCCCTTATGCAAACAAGCTCTTTATATTAATATAAGCACCTGGTCAGGCACTTAAAGGGGCACTAAGAGATGTGTTGGAGGCTGCGCCCTCAATTATGATAAAAACTGGGATTAGTATATTTTTATAATTGTATTACATGTATGAACTTACACCTATAAGGATTAAGAAAAATCAGCCCTCTTTGTAAAAGAAAACGTTGATTCAAAAATGCTCGTACAGCCGCGACGAGCATTTTACATCCGGCAGTATCCCCCTGCTGTACAGTACGCGTGATACATAACGCGAACCATATTTGCATAGAGGGCGTTTTTCAATAAATAGCGATGATATTGTTTTAATCAAGTTTTGCTGTGTTTTTGTTAGTAGAAACAACAATAATGGCAATTTTTAATGTTCATCTTGAATTCTGAAGTAAATTTTTAAACATTTAAAATTTTCAACACCACTTTAAAATGTCCCTTTAATGTGTTAGGTGTATTTCCACATCAGTTCTTTTTGCTCATAAAGACAAAAAAATCTAATAACTGAGAAATCAGCAATCCTCTACGTGACTGCCATGCAGAGGAGTTGTGTTCAAATGTTGTGCCATTATCTGAAAATGATATCTGAAATCAGGGTTGCACAAAGTTGTTTCTTCCCCAGGAGCAAGATTTTGAGCTTAACATTTCCCCACCTATATAATTACAGGTTTGATAAAACCTGTAAGAATTTTTGTTAGGGGAGCATTAAAACAAAAATGATTTGCGTGAAGTGCGCACATTTTTTTGGGGCATTTTACGCTAAAATGGTGAAATTTTGTCTAAATTAGTAGGAAAATCTGTGCGAAGTACGACAAAAATTGCCTTTATATTATGCCAAAATTGTTGATTTTTTCTAATTTTAAATAGAATTTTTTGACGGGGTGGGGGCACAAAAATATCTTTTGGGGAAATGCCCTCCCCTTGCCCCCTGTAGCGTCGCCACTGGGGAAAAACAATAAACACGTTAGAATACAGAATACCTGCAACCACAGCTCATAACCCAAAGTTTGCATTTATTTCTCTTCATTTTTTTTGACCCTTTTCCCCAATACTTTTTCTTTTGCCACATTATTTCCCCAATTCTGCTCATTATTTCCCGGGAGCGGTGCTCCCTGCTCCCGCACTTTGTGCAACCCTGTCTGAAATATTGCTTTGTTGTTGTTGAGACTTTTCGTTTTACGTAAATGTTAACAAAAATGAATGTAAACATTTAATATTCATGACTCTCTTCGCAATGTAGAGATCGAGGCAATTTGTATTAATATGTAGTGCTTTATCAATTAGAAAAACAAATATTGCTTCACGTTTGAAAACTTACCAAAGTCATACATTTATTTTTATTTGTAACGTACAAATAGCTAATTGTTTATTTGCATATGCATGGCTTCCATCTTGTAACTAAGTTATATAACGAAATAGGGGTGTATCCGTAACCGTTACGGATACACCCCTATTTCTGACATATTTCATCTGACACTTTGACACACTTTTATCTGACACAGTTTTTTTAGGCGTTCAAGCGGGTGTTAACCCAGCAAACACAGAACGTTTCCGCAACGTTGCACCTAGGTTGCGTCATTTAAAACGTTTTAACAACGTTTTTATAACGTTACGGTTTGGTTGTGATTTGGTTGTTTTAAGTTGGTCCGTTGAAACGTGAGCAAAACGTTCTCTGAACGTTGCAGTTTGGTTGCACTTAGGTTGTGGTTAGGTTGTCATTATAAACGTTCTTACAACATTATTATGACGTTGCGGTTTGTTTGTGTTGGGTTGGTTCATGGAAACGTGATTAAAACGTTCTCTGAACGTTGCATGTTGATCATCGGAAACGTTTACATAATGTTTTAACAACGTTGTAACACTCAAATAGTTGGTTGTTTTAGTTTAATCCTTTAAACGTGAAAAAGATGTTCCCTGAACGTTTTAGTTTAAGTTCTAGTTTGGTTGCACTAAGGTTCTGGTTAGGTTGTCATTAAAAACGTTCTTACAGCGTTATTATAACGTTGCGGGTTGTTTGTTTTAAGTACCAAATCACACCCAAACCGCAACGTTAAAATAACGTTGTAGAAACGTTTTAATGACAACCTAACCACAACCTAAGTGCAACCAAACTAGAACTTAACTGCAACTTTCAGAGAACGTTTTTCCAACGTTTCCATGGACTAATTAAATAATGAAATACATTTTATTTGAAAAGGTTTATTACGAATCAAATTTTTAATACAAAACAATTTGGCATTACAAATTTGATTTGTACTAATCTAGGCGTATACAAATGAAATTGATTATAAATCAATTTATTTCTTTTTATTTCTTTATTTATTTCTTTATTATTTTATTTATTTAGGCCTATTAATTTTATTATCAGACGATTTTCACTTTCGCGCGCTTAATTTTTCGCCGTAAACATGTAACTGTTTTACATCATTTTTTTAATCACTCACATCTGGCTTCATCACGACGTTCATATAACGTTTAAACAACCAAAGTATGTTACCTGAGCTGTAATCGCTAATTTGCATATTTTACCTGGCCTTACATGAGTCGAGTAAATTGTGGAAATAGCTCATTAGCATAATTTCAATGGTACGAAAATTAGCACCGGTGCTCGTTTGTAACCTTTAAATTATGGTAATGAGCTAATTTGCACCTTTTATTTATTTAAACCTATTTAAAAAAAATTTAAGTCGATACATACATTTAACAGCTTTTAACACCATAGAAAGTATTTTGATATGTATACGTAAGCTCTCATATGTATGGCTAAGGGGTCGTCCATAATTTTCGCCATTTTCAGTTACGTACAAAGCGTACGTAAGAGGGGGGAGGGGGTCGAAATATACCCCAACCGTACGTAACTTAAATGGCGATCTTGAGAGGCGGGATTTTTTTTTTAAAGTACAAAATAAAATAAAATTTGCTATTTATTGCGTACGTAACTCGAGGGGGGGGGGGGGGGGGGGGGGGGGGGAGGGGGGGTAAAAAGTTACGTACGCTCTGTACGTAAGTGAAAATGGCGATAATTTTGGACGACCCCTAAAGGCAAGTCATTGTTCACTTATGCCATACATTGTGCAAGAACATACACATGAAAAGGTCAATGACCCTGCAGCCCGTCCCCGCCTCCCTCTATAATACCACTATACCATTCCCATGGTTGCCATGGTGTAACTAACCGAATTTGATGAAAGTTTTTTAAACGTTTGGGATAACGTTGTGAAAACGTTCAAGACTAACGTTCATACAACATAAAAATGTGTCGACAAATAAACGTTCTTTGAACGTTTAATCATAACGTTCCAAGAACGAAAGTGAAACGTTGTCACGACGTTCCAACAACGTAATAAATAGGTTATAAAACGTCGTTTGGACGTAATGGTATAACTAACAGAATTTGAAGAAAGTTTTTTAAACGTTTGGGACGTTGTTATAACGTTGTGAAAACGTTCAAGACTAAGGGGTCGTCCAAAATTATCGCCATTTTCACTTATATACAGAGCGTACGTAACTTTTTACCCCCCTCCCCCCTCGAGTTACGTACGCAATAAATGGTGAAATTTTATTTTATTTTGTACTGTAAAAAAAAATCCCGCCTCTCAAGATCGCCATTTAAGTTACGTACGGGTTGGGTATATTTCGACCCCTCCCCCCCTCTTACGTACGCTTTGTACGTAACTGAAAATGGCGAAAATTATGGACGACCCCCTAACGTTCATAAGACGTAAAATTGTGTCGACAAATAAACGTTCTTCTAACGTTTGATCACAACGTTTTAAAAACGAAAGTGAAACGTTGTCACAACGTTCCAACAACGTAATATGGTTAGCTGGGAATTGGGGTGTTCAAGGGAGTGTTCAAGGGTTGGTAAAAAAGTGTTCAATGGGGTGTTCTAGGGGGTGTTCAAGGGAGTGTTCAAGTGTTGTTAAAGAAGTGTTCAAGGGGTTGTTCAAGGGGGTGTTCAAGGAAGTGTAGAAATGTAAAAGGTAGTGAATACCCCTTGAACACTTCTTTAACAACCCTTGAACACTACCTTGAACACCCCATTGAACACTCCTTGAACATCCCTTGGACACCCCTTGAACACCCCCTTGAACACCCCTTGAACACCCCCTTGAACGCCTCGCCTAAAAAAAAACTGTGTCAGATAAAAGTGTGTCAGTGTGTCAGATAAAGTATGTCAGGTTACGGAAACACCCACGAAATAGCATTGTACACGAAATGAATGTAAACATGTCACGACTCTTTTCGCAATGTAGATTTCGAGGCCCTTAATATTGTATTGACAGAAATTATGAATTTCGTCAATTAGAAGACAAAAATATTGCTCAAAATAAAAACTTTTACCACCAAGGTCAACATTTATTTTCACTTGTAATGTACAACTATAGTCGATTCGCAGACATTGGCCGATTCACCATTTCAGTCAGAGGTAACAGAAGCAAAAGAGGGGGAGGCACTCGGATTTAATCGTAATATGCAAGGAGTAATACCTTGTCATTATCAGTGCCTGCACTACTGTCATGTATTCACCACTACCATATTGGTATCATATGTACCAATATGGTGAACAACTACTATTAAGCCTAGTGACAGGGAACTCGCGGGTGAATTATTTTAATTGACTTTATCTGCAAACAGGTGTTGCAAATTTCTCGCGTATTTTTGATAAAGAAGATGTGTTGTTATTCAGATAAATTGATGAATGTAAACCAAATTCCCAATATTCAGGTGGTCTCGTAGCAAGAAATAAATAAAGTAACGTTTATTATCCGTATTTTGGTCGATGTAACTTTTCTCCATATAGCCCAAATGATTTTGTACCTATAGGTCTATAAAAATATGATGGTTTTGTCTCACAAATGAATACATAGAACTTATCTTTTTTATTTTAATGTTTCCTTTATTTCAAGAGCAAATAAATTCAACCCAACCATTCTTGGTTTGCCTATATTATTATAACTCGATGATGGTCGATATATTTGTGGTGACCGCTTCCAAAAGGGACAATGTATTTCAAGATGTTGGATTAAAGTATTAGGTTGTCATGATTGTAAAGCTACATGATCAGCCCTATTCAAAAATCCACGCTAGCATGAATAGCATTTGATTATGGAGCGCAAATAATAACATCTATAACAGTACCGCTGTTTCATCATTGGTCAAAATGGGTTCCTCTAACGCCCAGTGGACGAGGTCCAAAATCAAAACCGATACGCCAGAGTTTATGAATCTACTATAGCTAATATTGGTTTTTTTTGCATGCCTGTAATCTTGTAACTGAAATATACAACGAAATAGCAATGAAATAAATAAAGACGTAAGATAAATATATTGCCTTCTGGTTTTTAATCGGTCTGATGTCAATCTGAAAATAATGTGTAATTATAAAAGAGTGTAAATGGAGAAATAAAATTAAAAAACCCTGTAAAGGGGGGGGGGGGGGGGGGGGGGGGGGTCTGTTCTAACGGTCGGGGGTTTAAGTGAACAATCTGATATATTTTTATAAAATTTCTAAATTTCGAATAATTGTAAAAAAAATAGATAACATTATTAGAAGAAATCAAGAACATTATTTGTGGATCCAGGATTAAAATTTAAGGGGGGCTGACCAATGTTTTTTTAATTGGTACCCCCCCCCCCAAAAAAAGGGGGGGGGGGGGTAGCGATGTGGTCTTCCCAAAACCGGCAAAAATATCGCATGTTACAAGTCACAAATGTACCGACGGAACCTACCTGTCTCTCTGAAAAAGGTAAAGTGGTACACAAAAAAAGGACTATTGTCAAATTTTACGGGGCGCCCGCCCCCCCCCCCCCCCTGTATCCGCCACTGACACCCATTGAAAAAATCTGAAACAAGTTTACTTCCCTGTTTATGCTCTATCGAACAACACCCTCTCACCTAAAGACGGTGCCTAAAGAGGGTTCACTTGAGCTGTTATAGTCCAGGAGCCAGGAGAGTTTATTCAGTTGAGAAGGTACAATAGGTTTGATGATCGGATTGGGGGGGGGGGTCATTTTCTTTGGTAGGGGTGGGTGTACCAATGTTATTTTACCCCCCCCCCCCTCCTCATCCATTGCAATGGTATTAATTGCATGACCCCCCTATTTTCCATATAAAATAAAATGTGACCCTGTTCCCAGCGAAGAAAATGACAGCCCCTTTAGTTATCGATACAGGATATATAATTAAAGCGTCATGTTATAGAGGCCAGAGTCCATATTTCGTAATGCTGCCGGCGGGTCAGCTATCAAAGGCTATAGTGGTCAAATTGCAAATGCTCAGATTATGTTGTAATGAATATCAAACTCATCCTGAGATAAGGAGCAAAAGTTAATGGTATTACCGGGTATTACATCCTCCATGTTCCGAGGTTTAGGGCAAAAAAGGTCAAATGTCAACACTTTTTGTTGTTGTTGTACAGGGGTAACATTTTGGAAATGCTTCGGTTTAATGAGAGGTCTCAAATTGTATGGTTACAACAAGCCAGAAAAAGAATAGTTTCTCATTTTCCGTTTCCCTTTCCGGCTGGCGCCACTGCGCCTGTTAGCAGGCATCCCGCATGGGAGGGGAAGGGAGGGGGATGGGCCCGTAGCCTGATCCTGCGAGGTTTGTGGGGCTCACCTACCTTGGGGCAGAGTTCCCTGCATGAAGCTGTTGGGTTTTAGCACTATGGCTTAAAAAACCTCTCCCTGCTATTTACACTTTCTAAAACTTCCCCTTATTCTATAGTCAAAAGAACAAGGACTCTCGAGGCATTTATCGTCGGAATATTGGGGAAACATGCGAATGTGAAAATGATGGTATTGGCAACCTGAGACTACATGTAGTAATCCATGCCTGCGCGAAGCGCTGGTCGGGACACGTTTGCGTGTCCCGGGGGGTGTTCGAGGAGGGTATCCCCCCTCGACGCCAGAAGTTTTTTGAAATTCACGGTTGAAAAGAACGCATTTCCTTGCATATTTTTGAACACTTATTGCAGGTTTTTTCTTATTTCAACGTTGCAATTTCTCACCAGTAACTCATGTGTTAACACCAAATCTTAATACTTTAGACTGAGTTCAACCCAAAAAACATCATTATATAGGCCTACAGTAACGTAATCTGCAGGCATTGGTTTTACCGGCGATCTCATTGGTTCAATGTGTGTCAAATGACACGGCAGTGGCGAAGCTAGGTTAGGCCTATTCATATAGGGGGCGAGAACTGAAAATGAGCCGACAAGATTTTGTCATTGAACAAATGCGCGCGTGGCGCGCAAATTTTTTCGAGTTTACACCTATTTTTTGCCCGATTTAGCTACATTTTGACTCTAAACAAGCTTACCAAAGAATATTGCATTTTGGGAAGACATTATGCGCGCGTAGCGGGCGAACAAATTTCATCTGTGTACTTTGACCATGATTCCTTTGGTCAAATGAACCGACAGTGCCAATCTCAACCGACACGACGTCAATTGGTGGGGCGGTCGCCCCCTTCGCCCCCTCCTCTGGCTACGCCACGGTGACACGGGTTATTTTCCCTTTCAAGTTAACACTGACAGAAAAAAGCATCGATGCCTAATAATCTCTTCAATTTAGTTTCTTTTAGTTTATCTATATATTTCTCTTTTCATTTTTATCCTGTCTTTTCCCTTCATATTCTCTTATTTTTCTTTTCACCCGGCTTGGAGGGGGTGTTTAATACACGTGATTAACCCTTTGAACCCTAGCTGTTCTCGCCTGTTTGTAACCCTCAAGAAAAGGGAACAGAACATTTTCGACTTTACATTTATTTGTGCTATGATTGAGGTACATTTCTGCTTTTAATTAAACAAGCTCCTACTCCCAAACTATTCCATTTTTGAGACATATTCGCGCGTAGCGCGCGATTTTTTTTCGTTTGTGTACTTTAAACCATCATAATTCCATGATTCCTCTTGTCAAATGAACGGACAATGCCAATCTCAACCGACATACAGTCAATATTGGAGGGGCAACCCCCCCCCCCCCCCCCCCCCCCACGTGACCCCTCTGGTTACGCCACTGCCTCTCCCCTGTCCGGGCCCCGCTCTTCCTTTCTCTTTTTCCTTCTCCTTTCCCTTCTCTTTTCCTCTCCTTTCCCTTCTCTTTTCCCTCTCCTTTCCCTTCTCTCTCCTTTCCCCTTTTTATTTTTTTAGGACAGACCCAAGGACACCCCCCTGCGTACGCGCCTGTGTAGTATAACAAATAGGCCTACTAGTCTCATTATATCAACTCTGTGTGTAAGTTAATTTTCCAATTCTATCCATTAATTTCATCCATTTTTGTGGTGACGATATTATTGTGCAAAATAAATGTGTATGTCATGCGGTACGGTACCTAAAATTATGTGGACGAACAATGTTGTTTGCCTAAATCAAGAACAGATACGTGCATTTCCCGCACGCACCACCTGCAGTCGAATCAGAGTACGTCCTATACCGTATGCAATAAAGCTACGACCAATCATCGACCCGAACATTTTCTCAACAAAATCCACCTGTTTTAGTGTTTGTTTGTAAATAGACCGGTCGAATGATCATCTATCTACAACTGTACTGTCATACCAGCGCATCGAAGAATCTGCAAAGGTTGGTATTAAACAAGCATTTTTAGTGGCATTAAGCTTACTTTCCCAACAATTTGCGGCACTAAAATTTAAAATAGGCTGGTGGTGTGAGTCGCCGTCGCCTGTAGGCTGTGTAGTGTGTATGACCAATGACGTGTGTGTGTGAATTGTGATCATCTAATAGTAATATTAAATGATTTTACTATTTAGCATGTTTAGTGTCTTATTACTCTTATTTACCTGTCGGGTTTGCCTGTCGGGCTTAGGCCACATAAACAAAATTATTCGATTCCCGTCCCACAGGTCTTCAGAAAGTGAGGAGGGCGGGAGGTTTTTTTTCTTCTTTTCCTGTTCGAAATGAGCAACAAAGTCGGGACCACCTGCTGCTTCCCCCCTAGCCCGACCCTACCACTGCCTTTAGATGTACCCCTCATATACATGTATGCAATGAAAACGCATGAAAATCGATCATCAATCCGTTTTTTACAATACATTTTCAGCTGACATGACGACAGTGTACGTGTGTTGTCAATGTCATGCATGTGGAATTCTTCTGCATCCATTTTACGTGCGTAATATAAAATACTTCTTTTGCCAACTTTTTCCGCCACGAAATAAAATCCAATATGTTCACAAACGCATTTATATTTTAATGAATTAAAAAATGATAAAACAAGAAAGAAATATTAAATTAAACTTGTACTTTCATAATTTCGCGAAACTACTCGTCTGTCACGATGTAAACAGCATAAGTGTACAGTCTTCCGAGAAGTACGCATTAATTTTACGCGGCCGTGTTAAATACTCCGAAGAGACGGCTCTAGAAATGAGGGCGCTACAAGCTAGACTAGATTTTCAGACGGTACTGGAATGCATTTGAGTTGACTGTTTTATGCTATTTTTAGGGGGGACAAAATAATAAAAAAATAAAAATGCGGTGGCCAAAAGTGATGCGGGCGGGCGACGGGAATCGAATAAAAAAATTTATGTGGCCTTATTTATAATTTTAGAGCTAGCTTATTAATATTATAGCCTATAGATGGAATGACCAATTTAGTCTCAATATAGATACATTAGTCATATTACTCATTATGATTATTTTACTCATTACTGATTTACTCAGAAAATAAATAGATCCCAGGGTGCTCAGTGGTCATTACAAGAGGGTATCATGCGCGTCCAATAAATCACGTAATTAGTGTGGTTTTTGAAGCCCGGGCACGTTACGTACGTAACGTGTTTAGGGTATCAAAACAAGGAAAATAAGGAAAAAGGGTATACTTTAATACAATGGTCTTACGTATTTAGGGTCCTTATTTTCTTTTATCTATGACATTTTTTAATAGCCGCGTTATATTCCTCAATCTGTTCCCGTCGCAATTCATCCTGGCATCGGCCCTGTTCTGGCGATTTTTCAATAGGCGCCTCTTCGTCCCGTTCTTCGTGTTGTGGAAAAAATGACGGGAATTCGAAGAATCCACATGGACTTTTAGCAAGTCATTGCCATTTATAGTTATACATGAAGTATTCAACGGCAACAAAAGGGGTATCGTGCGTATGTTTAAAGTAGAATACGGCTTTCTCCTGGGGCTTGCTAAAGACTATCAAGCTTATAGGATTCAATATACAAATTACGTGCTTAGGGTATGTTAGGGTATCAAGGTATTTGGATTACTTAATTAGGGTATGAAAATACTGAAATGACTTGCTTAGGGTATGGCTCATTCCATGAAGTTGGGGCATTTGTTAAAATTGCAGAATTTGGTACTTTAGGCAGCTTATAAACTGTTTTACTCTATGTGTATATCAAATTTTTTAGTGTCCAAAAACAGTACTAGGTTATAGTATTGAGCCATGAAAAAAAATAAAAAAATCAACCCTTCCTTGAAGAAAAAAAAAATTAAAAATGAGGTGGTGTCCAAGACCATTTTTGCTAAAAATCGTGACATGGAAAACACAACAATTAATATGAGTTTTATGTAAGCAAAACTATCATAGAATTGCTTGGAAATCGCTTTGATTAATAAAAGATACATGTATTCATAGTTTACTGACCAAAACACCTCGTCACGCTGGACTGATTTTTCACCCAAGCAACATGAAAATTGCCTTTCCGATGCTACGCACGGTGTCCACAAAATATACACGTGTAGCATCGGGAGTTTTCATTGCTGAATGGGGGTAGTTCTCTATCATACATTTTTTAATTATTTTCCAAAATTAAGAGCATTTATCAATTGAAAACTATTGCAAATGAGAATAAATTTCATGAAGACCATATCATATATTCATGAAAAAGTATACCGTGCCGTGTGCATGGTGTCCTAACCATAAAATGTAGCATCGTGATAAACATCCTATGCAATTTGTGGGAATCCCCCCCTGGAGATAAATAAAACATTCCATATTTCTTGTGTAAGGATAGAGGTCAATAGCTATCAGGTTTGTTTGGAATTTGCCACATGTGAGCTAGTTTTATCAAGGTTTCAGTCGCTGATGTCCAGTTGTAGCATCGGGACTTTTATGTAGCATCAAAATGTAAACATTGGATAGTTTTGTGAATGGTAAGTGCGATTGTAATTATTTCTTAATGTTGCTTGTATGTCTGTATTTATTAATGCATTTTTATTGAAAGGGAAACACTGAATCAGAATTTCTTTTCATGTTATGATATTAATTTTGAGTCACGGACGCCATAATAATTTGGCGTCCATGTAGCATCGGGCATAGCATGGGCAATATTTTGCATTGGGTATCGTTATAGTTCGTTGAAATTGTAATTTTTTTGTAGAATCACATCATTAATAAACTTCGAAGTTAATAATGAATTAGTTTTTGCTCTTTTAATGCTAATAATATAGCTTACCAATACGATGCTACATGGACACCATGTCCATGTAGCATTTCATAAAATTTGCCTAATTAGACTAAAACAATTACCCCATTCAAAATTATCCATCACCCAAAACATTCAAAACATTGCCTACATTTTACTACACTTTACAGAAAAAAAGGCATATTATGAGAGATGTATATCTAATGAAATATATTAATACACAATGCTACATGGACACCATTTCCATTAGCATTTCACTGAATTCACAATAAACATTCCCTTATTTTAGTTTTATTTACTATAAATAAAACAAATAATTGTAAATCATTTAAGTTCTCTATCCTTTGCTATTCTTTTTCATGTTAAATGAATAATAAATAAAATACTCCAGCATAATTTTAATATAAATATTTTCCTGCAACACAAAAAGTGCAACATGAATAAATAATCTACTCCAATATCAATACACAATGTTCCATGAAGATACTAAAGCCATAGGGTTTATTTTGTTTTGCTTTGCAGGTTCTTGACATTAATTCAGAAGACAGTTCTATCGTCCTGGAATTTATTGAGATGAAGACAAAGAACCCATCATTTTCAAAAACTAGTACCTTTCCAAAGAAATCCATCATGGCAATTAAATTATTTTTTTGCAAACTGACTTTTTAAGTGATCAAACTTTTCAATCATCTTTATCAATAATAGAGGATGATTCAATCAGAAACGAGCAAAGAGACTAAGATCACAAAGGGTACTTTAAGAACAACACTGCATGAAGTTTGTTTCAGTGGACATCTTAAGTTTCTTTGATCAATGGTGTATTGTTATTGTGTAATTGTAAGAAATGGTGTATGTGTATCATAGGTAATTATGTTTTATGCTTCATGGCAGGTTATCTTTTTGTGTAATTTGTAGTTTTACAATCCATGTTATTAATTTTATCGTGTGCTTATAACATAAAAAGTTAACATCATAGTACATCCTCTCTATTGATCTGAAAAAGATGCACCTGTTCAAACTGTTCCAAATTATTTTAGGGCACGGTGTCCATGTAGCATCGTAATACTTAAGTACACAGAAAAGGTAAATTTTACATGAACAGTGTTTAGATAAATTTCAAGCAATTCACTCTGTGTATCTACTTGATATGATGAACAAGTAGACAAACCATTCACACTCAAATAATTGTAACAGTATGAATAGTCTTATTATTAACAATGTTACAAGACGCGGTGTCCATGTAGCATCGGTAGTGCATTTTAAAGCATTATACAGGTAAATAATACTTCATATACTTACTTTATGACTATAATGTAATCAATGTGCATGGTTTATAGAGTACTTTACATCAAACAAATATTGATATGTACTTTATTTAAATTCATTATACAAATTGCAAAATAAAGAGTCACTTTTCAATGAGTTTTTACATAAAACAGTTAATCTACGATGTCTTGTTCGTTAAGTTATGTTCAACCTAGACAAATCTGGTTTCTTTTCATGTATTTGTGGTTCCAAGTAGTTAATTGAGGTATAGAAACTTGGCCCACATCTTAAGCTAATTTATTAGAAAATGATATGGAAATGGGAAATGGTGTCCATGTAGCATCAGGATTTTTGGAAATGTCATCCAACTGTTGAACATGTGCGGTTATTTTACACCAAATGTTACATTTAAAAAAAAAGTTCTACATTGGACTTTGGTAAATGTAGAACCTAAAAAAGAAGAAAGAGTTGGAAAATATCCATTTTGAAAATTTCACTTGGATGTCACATAATATGCCCCAACTTCATGGAATGAGCCGTATGCAAAAACTGTCCTTACTTGTTTAGGGGGTACTTTTTCACATTTATGCAATTACTTATTTAGGGTACTTTTTGAAAGTCCTTGGACGCGCATGATACCCCCCTTGTAATGACCACTGAGCACCCCGGGAAAACGATGTACATCATTCAATGGGTCTCAGTCTCATGTACAATGTAAGGAAACCAATATTTGAAGCAGTGGCGTAGCTAGGTTTTTTTTCAGGGGGGCAAGATTTCTAAAATTTTCGTAAAAGGTTGGCCCCCAAATTTTCCAAGTCAGTCACCTCGTGAATTTCACGTAAGTGAGGGGGGTTAAGTCACAAATTTTTGCACGGACACAAAATTTCGCCCCCCCCCCCCTGAGCTACGCCCCTGATTTGAAGAGATCAAAGTTGGCTCTGTGACTGATAGGCATGGCATGATCATAAAATTTTGAAAATAAAAATAAAATATCTCTTTGAAAATGGAATGGAAACAGGGGTCGCATTATGACGCGTCGCGCGTCCTAGGCCTCACTTTCTTGTAGTGACGCGTCAGGTTTCGAATTGGAAAGACTTGCGGGTCCCGATCAAAATTGAAGGGACCCCTTAAATTTGACGATGTATGGAAATGGAAACCTTAAGAAATTCTGTAATTTATAAATGGGACCTCTCACACTTTTGATCCAGTGCTCCCTGCATGGAAACAAAGTACTTTACAATAAAAAATGATGGTTCAACCATATGTCTGCAGGCTGAATAATCACAAAGTTATAACCAAAAAACTGTTCCAAGTCATGCAAATTTTAAATTATTTTAGCTTAAATCGGCTTTATTTTCATGTTGTCCAGTTGCCTGTGTGTGGTTTAGTTAAGACATCAGTGAATACATCCCAGCGGCACGCGTTGATTCCTTTTTCGCTGGATTTAAAAGAGGTAAACAGATTTTTCACAAATTTTCAAAAAAAATGTCGCCCTCTGTAGTCAATATATGAACATCCCTATGTGTGAAACCAATTCAACTGGACGCTCCTGCAGAGTCGGATCATCAATATTATTTTGTATATGGTTTAAAATTTGCATGACTAAATTAACAGTTTTTTGATTATAGCTTTGTGATTATTCATGCAGACATGGTTGAACCAGGGAGGTGTAACATCTCTCTGGTTGAACCATCATTTTTTATTGTAAAGTACTTTGTTTCCATTTATTCCATGCCTACCTAGGACTATAATCAAAACAAAGAATTCTCGATCAAAACGTTTATTCCAGTCACGCCAGCGTTCATCTAAATTTTGAATGCAGCGTGATGAGCCCTTGACAACCACGCCACAACACAATAGTACGTGACATGAATAAACATGATGAACTTACATAATTATCCAGTCACACAGCGTGGGGTCTTGTTGATTAGGGCCGCAATTGGTCAATAACCTATTTGTTTACAAGCACGTCACATCTTCCGGTTTAACCGCACCCTTACCATCGCGATTGCCGCGGTCACACACGATACACCCCAGTTGCATGAGACACTGAGGAATCGTATACGATTTGATCGAGAATTCTTTGTTTTGATTATAGGAGTAGTTAGTGCCAGCGAATAACCTCCTAGTAAAAGGAGGATATTCCCTGGCATATATAGTTCATGTTAGAAAATACCCGTTGTCAAGTCAACAGGCTCATGACATGATAACTTTGTTACAAACCACTGATCACATTGATCATCTTACTATAAGGCCCTTCACAATCGATGTTGAGTTTCCTGTTGGAGGTTTAATAAAAGGGACAAAGTGACTTTAATTATTAATTATCTTTTATTCTCTTTATTTTGAACCAAGTGGTCGCAACCATTTTCAACCCATTACAACCCATTATATCGAGGACTCTGCCTTTAATTATTTTCCTATTATGATTATTCTTATACCAATAAAGTATACATGCAATCATGTTCTATGTTTACACATCATTAGCTGATGTGATTAAAGTCAGAAAGTAGTATAGGGGAGACGGGGGTTAGTAGGAACGTTTTTTACAAAAACAGCTGTAGTTTACAAACAAGTTTTATTCAACAAACAGCAACTATACCAGTTTATAGGTACACATGTTGGCTACAAATGTAGCCCATAAAATTACTAAATTTATTTGTCGTTACTTAGATAATCGACATAAAACATGACCATGTGTTCCAACTTACCCCTCCTCTGGGGTAAGCTGGAACATAGTATGGGGTAAGTTGAAAAAATACTAAATTTTGTGGAAAATAGGCACTTCCTAACTTTATTACTGTATGTTAAAGAAACAGTGTCTTTAATATGAGTTTTAGTCACAACATGATTTCCAAGCACTCTGACCCATAAACACAACATTCCGAAATAGAGGGGAAATACCAAAAATATTTGTTCAAGAGGTGAAAAATCAAACATAGCTGTCTCACTTCAACAGCAGTGTAACTTTAATGCTGCATTAAATACGGTGGGTGGCTGTTGCTAAGGGCCACCACTAGAGGGCAGTATTTCAATAATTCAGTGAAAGCTCTAGGAGAAAATCTCAATGTTCCTACTTACCCCCATATTCCCCTACATGAAAGTTTATTGAAAGTCATTTTCAAGGTGAAAACCCTAAATAAAAATAAAAAAATTAAATATTTTGTTGTAATACGTAATTTTGGAAGAGGGCGGCAACTGGAAACTCTAGATCAATTGTGAAGTGCCTAAGCTATAAATGGCCGAAAATCATACTACAGAATTGACCAAGATATGAGCAAAAAACAGGAAAATCGAGGGCTTTTAACAACCGTCCAACCAGTGGCGTAGCTAGGATTTTTTCAGGGGGGGGGGGCAAGATTTCTGAAATTTTCGTAAAACATTGCCCACATTAGTCAGTCAGCTCGTGAATTTCACGTAAGTGGGGAGGGGGGGGGGGGCAAAAAAATTTGCACGGTCAAAAAATTTCACACAGTCAAAAAAACAGCACATTCAACAACAAAATGGCCAATCCTTCGGGTTTTAAACAGTTATCTCTATAACGTTTTCATTTATTTATAAAAATCAAGCGAAAAATTGTCATTTTTAAATAGCATATAAACACTACATCAGGAAAGTGGGGCGGGGGCACAACAAATTCTGTCAGGGAGGGGGGGGGGGGCAACTGCCCCCCTTGCCCCCCGAGCTACGCCACTGCGACCAACCCGACCTGAACATTTTTGGCATATTTTCTTTGTAAGTATGATGCACCTGTTGTATGGTAAACTAGCTACAGCTAGAAGTTTGTGTAGCTTTGAGGCTTTATCAGAAGAATTGAACATGATATTGAACTTACCATCCACAGATTGAGTATCGTCATCAAGGGAGGTGATATTAGGTACTGTAGGTCTACTCATCTGCCGCCAGTACTGATAACATCAGTGTCTATGCTTTACTTCAATTACATTGATGGCGAAGAGGGCATCATCGTACGAACATGTCTACGAGGAACCATTCGAGGATGATAACAACCCATTTGCTGCTAATCAAAATGTTGACTCTTTCAATGAAAGATTCCTCACATGCACGATATGCCTCGACACATACTCCGAGACGCCCAAGCTTTTCCCGTGTCTGCACTCATTCTGCCAACCTTGCATCACCCGTATAGCCAACGGTAAATCGCAGCTTTCGTGTCCCGTATGTCGACGGAACGTAGAACTACCCGCTGAAGGAGCGAAGGGTCTGCCGAATAATATCTTCATCCAAGATTTGCAAGATTTCTTATTGCAACAGAACAGGCCGAGGCGGTCAGGTTCTCTTTCCGCTGTAAATACATCGCAGGAATCCGGGAGTAACATATACATTCACGATCTCCAAGATTTCTTATCAGAGCAACCGAATAGACCAAGGGTGGAATCCGAACGTGACGTCCGGCAAGTGACTCAGCGACCTAGAGCTGCTTCGGCCGTAACTCAGCCACCGAAAATAAATAAGCACGCAAGCGGAAATGTATTTCAGCGTGTTGCTCTGAAAATGAAACTACCGTTTCGCTCTAAGCATAAGCGGTATTGCCAGTACCACACCGAGAAAGAGCTGAAACAATACTGTCATCAATGTCAGCAGATTGTTTGTAAAAAATGTGTTCGTCTAGAGCATTCCGAGGAAGGTCATTATGTTATGGACATCAGTTTGGCTGCTGATAACTCAAAACGGCACCTCAAATCTTTGCTCTTTCAAGCGCAAACCCTGGTACCCCCGTTAGAGCATGGCAAAGCTGCGGTCAGCTCGCAACTCGACAACCTCACGCGTCAAAAGCTCAACGTCAAAGCGGAAATTGAGCAAACCTTTGGCAGTCTTCGATCAACCATCGACGAGCAAGAAAACCGAAGTCTCGGGAAGCTGACAGAAGAATTCCAAAAGCAGCAGCGTACTCTGGCGTCGCAGTTATCAGATCTCGAATACAGTCTTTCAACGATCAATTCCAGCGTCAAGTTCTCGCAGCAAACCATCGAGGAGTTGCAAGAATCGGACTACGACATAGTCGCCGCATCGTGCCCTCTCGTGGCCAGAATGGAGGAGGTTGTTGCCCTTAGCAACAGACAACGAACTGATCCAGTATCATGCGGTACTTTCTCACTCGAGGTGAAACCTGATGTAGCGGATGAAATCCGGAATCTTGCTGCGGAAATTGCCACATTAAATGTAGTGTCAGAATTGGATGATTCAACAAGTCCAACTAGTCCAACTGATTGACACCTCTAGATAAATAGGTTAAAATAAAATTATTGGGTTATAAAATCTCAAAACCTTGTATGTTTTTGGGCACTCATATTTAAAGTAAAACTGTCCAACGGTTATGGATAGGAGGTGTTGCTTTATACATGTCCAGGGGCAAGGGCACTTTAATTACAAGGTGTTGATAGTATGTGTTCGGGCCCTTGAACATGTTTAGAACAAATTGCCGACATGTAACATAAGTATTATTTATACATGCTGCAGGGTCAAATGGAGGTTTAAAAAAAGAGTTTGTTGACAGAACAGCGAAGATATGTCATATGGTATGGTGTTATACGTTTAAAGGATCATAAGATAGGGTGCTAAATCTAATTGAATCGAATACTGAAATAATTTGTGATATTTTACATGCATGCAAATAGGGGATTGAAAGGATGTGGATGTTTGAATGTATTCTAACAAAAAGTAATACAAATTTACCAGGGTTAGATTATGTATAATCTCATTCACAAACTGTTAATTGACAAAGGAATTAATTTGATGTGTGCCAAAGCTTACTAGGTATATGGAGTTACAGAAAGCGAGTAGCAAATTAAGATCGTGAGAACTAATTCATGCTAGAGGGAAGGATTTTGTATTGTATTTTTGGTGTACATGTAACTGCTGAATGCCACGTAAACACTAAGTGTGTGCAACCTGCGGCCCGCCAGCCTCTTATCTCCTGCCCGCGAAGCAATCCCAAAATTCCCATTAATTCAGTGGTGTGCTCCCTTATAATTAGTAGGGTGATGCACTGCATTTAGTAAATATAACTTGAGGCGTGATTGCGTGTTAAAATCCCTGGTTAAAATGGCGCTTGCAGCAGCAACAGCGAGTCATGAATAGAGGAAATTACACGAAGAGAAGCGGGTATTCAATGAATTGGGTATCAGCAAATATTAATATTTGTTGTCATTTCATCCTCATCTTTCTTCCTATAAGCTTCTCCTCCCCCTATTGCCCTCCTCCGGATGTGTTTTGGAGTGTTTGACAATCACTGCGGTCCGTGAATGGATCTCAAAATCAAAATGAGGCCTGGGTGGTAGAAATGGTTGCACATGCTTGCCCTAGACTATATAGTTTGAGCAATTCCAAATTGCCGAAGCCTCTTACAGCAGCGAATAATTACAGAAAGGCATGGGCATGCATGAAGCACACTGTGCATCATATGCGTGACGTGTGCACACACTGCACACTCCCAATTATTTCTCGCCAATTTGGAACTGATTAAACTATACAAATCTTGCAAAACAATGTTGTTGCGCTTCATTATGTAAGTCGCAAGCATCACTAACATTTGATTGGATTCCGCAATAACCCCATGTTATTTATTTGTTTGCTTAGGTCTAATTGAAATTATTTTTACTTCAAGGATGTGTCCACTGTCCAGCAAACACAACATAGTGCATGGACTTCCGATCAACGTATATATTTCTAAGAATTGCATGTTGAGAGATGGCAGTGTATATTTTGTTTTCATGATAAGTATGATATTTTGTTCTATATATAACTAACTCGATTTGGGTTCGATAATTATTTTTCTAATTTATAATGCACAATGCTGTGCTTGCTGGACACCTCCATAATTAAAGAAATATATACATTCCATAAATTGTATTGAAATTCCAATCCTTGCCAGTGTCATTTACAAGCATTCCACAATTTGTAAACCGTGCACAGCCTTTGTGAAAAACAATAAATAGATATTGCTACATGTTGTAGATGTATATATTTTATGAACCTTAAACCCAACAAAACCCAATAGAAGCACCCCGCTGGTGGACCCCTATTCCTCAAGTCATCCCCGACTTATTGCTCATGTTTTCTTTGCTACCAAAGATTGTATCTTCCAAGATTGACAACGATTTAAAAAAAGTTATACACAAGAAAGGTCTGATGTGTTGGGTCATTTCATACCTACTTTATCAGCAGAATAATAATTGTGTTGAATAAATTAAGAAGTTAATGTGTTACATTATAACTTCTGCTGGTCTTTATGGTGATTTTTAAGGGGTTGGTCTGTATTCTTAACAATGTACATGTATATTAGGTATGTTTATTTTGTGATGTGTTTTTTGTGAAGCGCTTTGAGTTGTTTGTAAGGCGCTACATGTATATAAGCATGGTTGTATTACTATATTATCATTTTTGTTTTCTGAGACACCAGATATAACTTGCCTATATCATTTACAATGATTTGCTCTAATATCTCATGTGACTGCCAATTAGATGTCAACACAACAGACATGTGATTGTAGAGGTAGGAGGTGGAAAAAACCTCCAATCTTGTTTTTTTCTTATATACGACCCTATACGCGTAATATGTAGGGGTGGAAGAAAACACAATCTTGTTTTTTTCCTACCTCTATAACATGTCCGGGTGGAAAAAAGGTGTAATCTCATTTTTCCCCTGACCCCTACTCAGAGGCATATTCGTTCTGCTGATGAAGGGATTAGGATGGACATGCAATCGACATGGAACCAAAGCTATGTACAATGATTCCATGGTATATATCTACAAACATGTATGTTTTTCTTATAAATTTGTGTGATATGAATCGACCAATTACAGATTGAAAACAAACATTGACATCGTTTGCTGTCAAATGTTATGCAATTAACATTTCACTCCTGTATATACAGTCAACATTACATTATGCTGCTACATGTAGTTTGAGAACTTAACTTTATTTAGTGGATTGAAATTGTCTGTTCGGTTATCTGACCATCTTTAACACTCTTTATGCAGCTATTAGTTTTACCATTGCACAAAACAGATTTTGCAGAAACCTTTCCCAACTTTCAAAGTCTCATTTCGTGAATTACCGCACCAACGCTAGGCATGTTTGTATTTATTTTAATGCATTTCTCATGGCGATTTCAAGCAGGGTAAGGGTTAGCGCTGACCTGCAAAATTAAGGGGTTCAAATCGAGAACATTTGGGGTCCATGTATCTAAAACTACACAAAATTAGAAATTTAAGGGGTCCAAACTTGTAAAAATTATAAATCTAAGGGGTCCTGGACCCCTGGACTCCTTTAAACGCCATCCCTGATTCGAAGTATGGTGATGAGATTCAATAATTTTGACAATTTTGAAACATTTTGTGAAATTTTGGAACTTGCAGACGACTGCACATGGAAAGTGCTAAAGATACATTTGTATAAAAAAGTTACTGATCTGAGAATTTATTCTTGGAAATGAAAACCAAAACATACAATTGATTTATATAGTACTATAATTAAAGTATTTATATTTGTGTCTTACTTTGGTCACCATGTAGAAACAGTACAACGAAGATACTGGAAAGGTTGACAAGGATACTGTTCTATTCCCTCATGGTTTTTGTTGTTGTTTCATTTTGTTATCCCAGATACATTTTTTATTTTTTATTCATAATCTAATTTTACAAAAGATATACATAATATACATACTTATAACATTTATTTCAGGGCTGTGCTGCTTGTATGTCATGTTTGTTTTTTGCCAGTTTTATGCCAAAAAATATACTACTTTTAAGCCTATGACGTAAGTATACATTTTGTACATTACCATAATTTCAGGCCTATTAAAGCCGAGTTGTTACACAAGCATAGTATAATACAGCGGAACCTTCTCAACACAAAACTCTGTTAACACAAAATGTCTGATAATTCAAAGTGTATTTCAAGTTCAACACAAAATTCCTGAAAGCACAAAGTGTATTTTAACACAAATTCCTGATAACACGAAGTGTATTTCAACACAAAATTCCTGATAACACAAAGTGTATTTCAAGTTCCAATCTCGTATTTCACAATATATTGGCTATATTATGGCTATATATTATGTTGCTTTATATATTATATCATACAAAAAATCTGAGTCGCATACAGCTTTGTGTTAACAAGGTTCCATGGTTTTCCAGTGTTAAGCTTGTACACTGGCACTCCCAAAATGTATTTTACCATATCTCAAGAATTGGATATTGTGCTTGGTATAAAAGGTATTCACATATTATTATGTGATATAAAGTAAAAGTATAAATATGTATATTTAAAGCTATTTTAATGCGCAGCAATGTATTGTCAATCACGGTATATATATTAAAACTGTGTCCTAATTTTGATAATTGTTTTGTTCACACGTTATCAAAGGACATACCAACAGTTATACTTAAACTTACATTACATCTATATAACATTCTCCAAATGCAAAAAAGAGTGGTATACCTAGATAGATGTACGGTATGTACCTCTTTTTAAATTTAAATGTATACAATTTGTGATGGAGCACATCCACAAAGGGGGATCGACTTTGCAGGAGAAGTCAATTTTGAGTCTGTTATGTGTGCTCTCAGAGCATTTTCTAAGCTATTCATTTTCTAAAAATTACACCAAATTGATCAAGGCCTTCAGATTTTATGAGTGAAAATGACTCCTAAATTCTTATTTTTTTCAGCTCCGTTTTCATCTATAGCTTGAAAAACACAAAGTCCCCCTTTTGATGTGCTGCATCACATAAATACGTTATCCAAAGGTTCCAACCTGAAGTAGGGACATGACGTCAAATCCATGTTTATTACCAGTGACCCCCACCCCACCCGGTTCCCTCCTTTGGGATGTCATAGCAATTTAGTTGATATTTACAGTGAATGATGGTTACCACGACAACAGTGCCATACAACATCCTGTGCAAAAATTCAAGAATCTGATAAGATGATTAAAATCGATATAATGCAAATTGTTACTTGTTGAAAAGGTAAACTACCAAAATAAGTGCTATACATTGATTGATTTAGGGTGGTTCAAAAGGGATATATTTGGAATTGCCACTTCTGATAGCCACATGTGTTTATTTAAATACATTTATACCATCTGTCTTTTGAGCATTGCTAGGTAAAAATCTACAACCTGGCTTTTTTTGTGAACGAAATATGATAGTTAAAAGATATCATGTGTAAAAATGACTCGTTCACAGCTAAAAGCTTTCTCAATGTAATTAAGAATAAAATCAATTGTTGAAAACTGCTGAAACTTCACCAAAATGTCCTGTAGTTTTTGAACCCCCAAAGCAAACCCCAAAAAAACCCCGCCTGACCAAGGGACCCTTCCCGTCCCGTTGAAAGAACTTTTGGAGGAATCCATTGTACAAGTCAGTTTTACTGATAGTATCGTATCATTGAACTACCAAATCAAAGAAAATATGAACACATAAATAATTTTCAGCTTAAATGTAACTATTCTTTGTTCACTTCTGTTCAGTAAAAGTCAGGGAATCTCAGACTAATGCTATACTGTTGATGTTGTAGTAATATAGTTTTATGAAATAGAAATTAATGTATTTCTCACTACATCGAATTGTACTTGTACAAGCTTTATAATAATATTATACATGGCCCAGTGGCGTAGCTAGGGGGGGGGGGGGGGGGGGGCAAGCAATATTTGAGTCTATCAGTTGAGATTGGTTCTGTTGGTTCATTTGACAAGGGGGGGTTATGGAATATGACAGTAACATTTGTTGTCGGTTAAGTCTGTCGATTCAGTTTATTTTGTGCCGCACAAATATGAAAAACCTAGCTACGCCACCGACATGGTCCAAAATAGACTAGATTTAGAGCCATCTAGTTAAATGAAATCAAGTTGTACTTCTACAAGCTATGACCCAAAACAGACTACAGCAGTTGTAGTGCCATATTTGTATGAAATTGAAATGGGAAATGGGTTTCTAAATTGAATTGTACATGCTATTAATAATCATAGCCCAAACCAGATTGGACCCCTTATATTATAAGATAATCTGTTTAAATGTGCTATTGTAATATCATTATACATTTTATGTATTTAATTTTAACCATGATTTGTGAGCTTATACTTGAAAGCGTCTGTGTAAAGATGGCGTATCATGAATGTGCAAATGTTGAACACTTTCCTTCATTCCTTCCAAGCCTAGCGCCCGTCCACCTGCCCATAGCGTAGGCATAGCGGGTAACTTTTGCATCGGACAGGTGAAGCTACAAAAGTACCTGCCCAACTGGCGGGTAAAGTTTTTCAAACTCACAGTGTATTAAGGGCGTTACAGTCGCTGGTGGAATTTCTGTCGGGCAGGTATTTTTGTGAGTTAACTGCCCGACTGGCTGGTGGAAAAAAATCTGTAGTTCCAGACCTGGTTCTTTTAAGGCCAAATAAAAAAAAACGTATGTTTCTCGTCCCCGCCCGCTTCCCTTTTTGGGGCCGCCTCCTTTTATCTTTTATTTTTTATTCACAAAAAAAACCAAAAAAACTTTTTTCTTCTTCTTTTTTCTAAGTTCAAAATAGGACCTAAGATGACTGGTATTTGACTCTAAACTGTTCAAATTGAAATTAAAATGATGATTGTTCTTAACAATAGTACAATAAATGTTTAAAATGCGGAATTTAAATTCAGTAAAAAGGATTCTCGCAGAATCCATGGATCTGCGAGAATCCATTTGGATTCTCGCAGGATGTCGTGAAAGTACATCCATGTAAATATGTTAAGTTCTTGTTTATCTAACAATTGTCTCTTTTTCAATTGTCATTTCATTTAATAGGGAAAACACTATAGATTAATTGCCAGAAATCTCAAACGGCGGCCATTTTGAAAAAAAACAAAAAAAACCTCATCCTCCTTTTTTTGAAAAACCTGGACGAGAAACAGGTTTTTTTTTTATTTGGCCTAATCTCATTTCACTGTGTCATTCTAACAGAAAATGAATCTTTTATACATTGTATGCAGACTGCAGTATAACTTTCATTGTTTTGTTATAAGAAAACCAATTATGTCTTACACTTTTGCCAATGTGTACATTTAAATGAAGGCACCCCTAATTATAAGAGTACTAGCTTTTTATAACACCCCAGCTCCAATCTAGTCTTTTAACACAATCATTGGTCATGTTCTTATTATTACCACTATTTTATAGCTATAGTTTAATCGGTTCCAAATTGACGAGAATTGTGAGGCTTGTATTTTTTTCGGTGCGCAAATAAAATCCATGTCGTTGAGCATATTGATTGGTGAAAGAGTGTGTTTATGCAAATCAAAAGCAAGTATCAGCAAGCGGTGGGCAAGTAGATATTCTACTGTATTTGGGCCCACGGATAAATTTTAGCCACAATTTTCGCCAATTTGGAACTAATTAAACTATAGAATGTTTGTTTACATTATTATTGCAAGTAGAATGTCCTTAATGTTTTTAAACGTTAAAGATGCTGCCAGATATTTATATCGATAAACGCTCAGGATATGGACTATTTGCAAAATAACTGAAATACTACTATATCCCGATATATATACACATCTTAATAGCTAACAAATCTGCATCCACATTGTGACTCAAATTAATTATTGGGAGCACTCTTTGAAAAGATGTATTACTTAATGGCTGTAACATGATATCTGTAATAGCATCGTGTACAATATACATTACATTGTAGGTGACAATAAAAAAAAATCCTGTTCTACTGGCGACCAAACCTCTCAGGTTGGGTTGGTCAGTCAGCATTTTTTTTTTGCCTTTCAAAATGACACACAAAAACTCCCCAAATCTTGTAAAAATGTTGCCGTTTTTGATGAGCTAAAAATATTTGGGGTGGGTATGCATTTGCACATGAATGTTTCTTTTTCTACACCAGTATCTAAAAAATGGATCGGTCGGGAACGTAGAACAAGGTTTCTTTTTTTGTCGCCTTATGCTTCCGTTTTTAATTCAAGTAAATGTTAATTATCTATAAAAGGATTAATGATTTACATGCATGCATGAACAAAAAATGTATATGCATTTTAAATTGGCTACATATAAAAACTGATGTGATGGGATACTGTAGGGCACATTTTGATTGACAAAATAATTATGAATAGCTCTTGCAGTTGATAAGCTGAAGTGTTCTAAATGTATACATAATTCGTCGCTGTTCTGACATACCGGCACATCACTTTCTGTTGTGACGTGCCGGTATGTCAGAACAGCGACGAATTTAGATATAGCCTTTTGAGCAATTTACAGAAGGAATAGGAAAACAGCTAGGTATAAAATTTCTGTTGATCAAATCTATGCTTTGTTCAACACAAATTTTCACTTAATCTTTCATCAATAATCCTGATGAGCTTATACAAAGAGATTGAAGATGTTTTCCCCCAAATATCCCAAATGTTGAATTGGGGTGAAATAATAAGTTTCATTGCAAAAAACATTAGAGATTAAATGGAGGGGTAGAATTAAAGGTAGATGTTCTGATTGCTGTCCTGATTTTCAACCTGATAATGCTTTCTATTGTACATGAAAGGTAATCCTTAAAATTGTCACATTCCAAAGTTTGAGTTGCATAACTACAATGGTTCTAATTTAAGAAGCACAAGGTCACAAGAATTTTGCACATTGAGCAGTACACAGACTGGCTGGTGGTTAACCACCTTTGGTAGTAATTCACCACAATATAGCCTATAATTTCTAAATGGAACATTTCTGGCCCCTAAGATTTTACAGACATATTGAGAAAAATATGGGGATTCTACTGATATATAAAAATATCTTGATGTGAAAAAAATTCATAGCACCCAAAAAGTGATCGGGACATGCACCTTTAGGTTGTAATACCAATTGAAATCTGTACACCCCCTTTGAAAGACATGCCTAAATCTTCCACACAGGGAGTGTAGATTTCAAATGGAATTACCCATGCAGACAACCCAATTTGAAATGTGGGGGCGATTAAGGTCTTGTTTTTCATAGGGTGTATGGATTTCAACTGGAATAGCTCATTTCAGAATACATGGTGAGAATTGAAATGATGAACATTCCACAAGAACTTGCATTTTTCTAGTCTGTAACACACAAAATAGAGTTATATCTTGAAAGTCAACAAATAGCTTTGCTAAGTGCGGTATGATGATGGTAAATGTTTATAGACCAGATAGCAGTTTTACATTATATCCAAAATGTGTATCATGTGTTGAACATTTTATAGTCAACACTATGTGTAGCTTTAAGACTAAAAGGTTTTAATCAGAGTGAATTTTGCCAAAATATTATACGAGCGATGTGACAGTTGTATAGTTTTTGTAACAAACAACTGATTGCTACCAAGGACTTTCTTATAACAACTCTGGCTGCCAAATTTCAATTTTGCTTTGTACATTATACATGTATAAAAAGTGAGAAATATGAAAGTTATCTTTAAAAGCCAAATAGCATTCCATCCTTTAGTGCTATACTGTATTCATTGAACTCTGTGCAGTGACATCGGAGCATATGCTAGTGATCGAGTGGTCCCCCTCATGCCCCCTCCAAAAAAAATTGAAGACCCTAGTTACACTACTGCGATGCAGTACAGGGTGAGTCAAAAAGACTGCAATAGTGGAAAGAAGCCATTTTGTTTTCAAAACCAAAATGAATTAAAAAACTTTTTAAACGTTGGAAGAATGATGTATTTAATCCTAACTTTGTGTGAAAAAATGAAGTCGATCGCAATTTTCGTTTGTCTTTGGTGACCCTCTTTGCTGCACAACCAAATTTATCTGTTTGTCCACAAGCACAGTGATTTTCATTTGAAATGGCACACATTGCATTTTCATATTTGAATATCCCAACAAAAAAATGGAAAATATCAGTTTTTATTAAAATTTAGAACATTATACGCTTTCATAGCATGGGTATGATTATAATTGATTATGCTAACTCGCATGTAAACAAGAAAGGATGCATCGAATTCCAATAACATCACAAATGAACTCAAGTTTCCAAATTTGAATGAGAGACACGTTTTGCGATCTGATGCATATTTTGGGTATCTCGTGGACAAACGTGTAAAATGGGTGCACTGGTCAAAAGGTTCTCCAAAGACAAACGAAAAATGCGATCGACTTCATTTTTTCACACAAAGTTAGGATTAAATAATACATCATTTTTGCAACGTTTAAAAAGTTTTAAAATTCATTTTGGTTTTGAAAACAAAATGGTTTCTTTCCACTATTGCAGTCTTTTTGACTCACCCTGTATTTACATGTAAGTACTGACATTGGTTATTGTGTTGGTACTCAGGCCAGTGCATTACAATCATTCGTGTGAGAATAATGTGCTATCATTGGAACAAGCTCTGATATCACTGCACGGAGTTAACTGTAAGTGTACACACAAGAAGGGTTTAATAGTTATACTGTAAAAGTGGAAATTTTAGCGATACATTTCACTCTTAAATCAGCAAGCGCGAAAATAAAAACGCAAAAATATATTCATTTTGTGTGTAGGTCTATTGGAAGCTCAAACTCGGAAAAGTAAAAGCAAGCAAAAATGTTCCAAGCGTGAAAAATTAAACATTGAAAACCAGTTGGTATTTTAAAGCAATACAGGTATAGTTTAATCAGTTCCAAATTGGCGAGAAATGTGCGGTTTTTATCTCTCCACGTACAAAAGTAATTCAAGCGTACGTGAGCTAATTTGGCATGCATGTGTCACCCATACAATTCTCAGCCATGTGAGCTATTTGCTATTACGGTTTTCTGTATTAATTTGCTGCTGCTGTAGGCAGGTTGGCCAATTTGGAACTGACTGAACTGAGTTTCATAAGCAAACTGTTTAACAGCTGTGTAATAGGTGAAACAAGTTGTCTTAAATTACGATTACGAGCAACATTGTAGAATTGTTTCCAATGTTTTTTGCAGAAAATGCGAAAAACAACAAACCAATGTCCTAATTGTCAGTGGTTGTGTACAAAATACAGTGTATATAATAATATATGATGCACCGAAGTGTTGTAAATAATACAAGCTGATCATGAAATAGTATACATATTGCTTTCAAGTGTTTTAAAAATGCTAGCGTTTGAATATATTTTGCTGTATTATAGCAAACATGCAAGTGCTTTAATGGTAAACAAGTGCAATTTCTATAGTGTAAAATAAGAGCCTATTGTAGCATTTTTATTATCTGTAAAAGTAGCGTGTATCCGTTGTCAATATAAGCCCTTGTGTTTGGACATGTATAAAAGCAGGGCATCTATATCTTCACTTTAAATCGTGCTTGTTTTGTAAAAATGTTTCGTTATTAATTAAGATTTGAATGAATTTGATGTATGGACCAAAGTATGAACACTTTCCACAGGGCTATTAATAGTTTTACCATGTACAATACAGATATTTCAGAACCCTTTCCCAACTTTATGAATTACTGAACCAATACTAGGCATGTTTGTACTTATTTTAATGCCATTTTCATGGTGATTCCAAATATGGTGATGAGATTCAATTATTTTGACATTTAGAATTATTTTGTGAAATGTTGTAATATCATCTGCACTGCAGATGCCTGCCGTGTGGAAAGTGTTAAGGAAATGATTGAATGCATATTTATTTTTCGGTTTTATTTACTTTAACGCGGAAGAATAACATATCGAGGGTTGAGCGCCAGAAGGCCGTAACTCAACTTTTGGGCAAATTGATTTTTTGGTACAAAAATAATCCATATAATTACCTAGATTTTCAGAACCTTAAAGAGATAACTCATAAACACTCTGAATTTGACTAAAATTAGAGTTATACGTTGGGTGCTACAGCGTATTGAAATGATTCCCAAATATTGAAAAGTTGTTTATCTCAAAATGGCATTTCTTGAGTTAAGACCTTCTGGCGCTTAGCCCTCGATATATGGGATGCAGTCATATCACTGATATCAGGACATGATTTTAATTTGTTGATCATGAAACTGCGTTCAGGAATTTGTTTATTGTGTGTATTTTTTGCAATGGCATTTCCTCAAATTACTTCTCACCAAATGTTTTCAACCTGTAACTTCTCTGTGATGTGTACTCACTTTGATAGTGGCTACATATTTTTGATGACTTTAATTATTTCTGTACATTCTTAAAATTAGGATATGCCCCCGAAATGTGAGAGTTTGCAGCACGCCACAGTGATTGTTTGATGTATTTAAGAATTTGATTATAGTGTTGTTTCGAGAGAAATTAGAAAAATCAATGCATGCACTGGTGTTGATATGTGAAATGGCACGATCCTGTAGGGGGGAGTGCTATTGCGAGCATATCAACACTTGCGCAAGAGCATTGATTTGACTAATTTTCCGAAAAAACAAAACAACATACGCA
The DNA here is from genome assembly GCA_035610835.1 of Ophiura sarsii. Classification (NCBI taxonomy): domain Eukaryota; kingdom Metazoa; phylum Echinodermata; class Ophiuroidea; order Amphilepidida; family Ophiuridae; genus Ophiura; species Ophiura sarsii. The sequence continues at coordinate 46,498,445 of CM069456.1, read as the reverse complement.
TGTATTGACCTAAATCATACACAACAATTTTAATCAAAATCAGCAATTTTGTGCATACACTCTCTCGAATTTAATTTAATAATAACAAAATAAAAACGATGTTAACAAGTTTGATATCACCGCATTAATAATTGGCGAACCCGTGCTGCATGAACAACAAATAAAAATTTAGCGCATAAGTGATCGTATCCGTGCACAAGGAGCAAGGGTCGCATTATGACGCGTCTGCGCGTCCTAGACCTCTCACTTTCGAATAGTGACGCGTCCGATTTCAAATTGGAAAGCCTTGCGGGTCCCGATCAAAATTGAAGGGACCCCTCACATTTGACGATGTGTGGAAATGGAAACCTTAAGAAATTCTGTAAATTACATATCCATCCTTTGCTCACAATATAAATTCAATAAAACTGTCCTCATCATCGATCATACCCGTCGACCCCTAGCTAACCAAACCATAAGTCATCGACTCATAGTGTGGCCTCTAATTTTCCTAAATCAGTTTCGTCCATTTTCAAATACCCATACTTCGGGACCTCTCATTTTCTTGAGGGACCCCTTAAATTTGTTTTTTGAAGTCCTACGGGGTCCCGAAAAATTTCATGGGACCTTTCACATTTTTGATCCAGTGCTATCCCTGACAATGAGTGCATTTAGACTTTTTCAATGCATATATTTAAGTTTCCTGCTTTTCCATTGGTTTGTGCCAATCGGGGCAATATTTTGTGTATTTGGGCCGATGGCCTCATGTACTTGGAAATAAAACTAAACTAAAACTAAAAGTGTATTAATGTTTATCAAAACACATTTACATTCTTCAGTGTTCCACTTAACATTTTTATTTTCAAACAGCTGAACAATCTGTGGCTCACATAGTCACAATTAAATCCATCAAAGTATTAAATATAATATATATAAAAATATTTGATAATATAATACTTTGAAAACTGTAGGAAGAAGGAAGAACTTAAAATTCAGGCTGGCTGAATAAGGGAAGTAATGTGATACAAGATTTACAGCAGTAAGATTATTTTGTCCACAACTGTATACTGTAAAAATACTGTTTTAGCGGCATTTAATTTCTCAAAACTGGAAATTATACTGTTACTACTTTCAATGCAAATTGTCAGTTTCGCAGGTATTTAATTTCGTGAATCAACATCTCTCGTGAAATTAAATCCCTTGCAAAATTAAGTAGTTTTACAGTATAAGCTAACATTTGGGAGTAGCTTTCTTAAACATTTAATATGAGGATTGCATGAAATGTTGTTATATAGGTTTTTTTAGTATTAAAATATGCTATTCTCTCTGTGGACGAAAAGCACTTTGAACATATAGATAGAATATTGCATAATGCCTGTTAAAGGTAGATGACCCGATCACATTTTCGTAACACAGAATTAGTTCAAACATACGGAGATTTTCATATCATATGAAAGCTCGTATTTTTCTCATCATCATACTGAAATTTGACGGCCTAAATCGGTATAATTACGGAGAAATCGATGAAATAACGTCGAATTACCGCGAATGGTGGTAACCACCGATATAGTTTGTGTACTACTCAATGGGTACAGTTCACAGCATCTTGTGCGTCTAAAATAAGAACCATTAGAGCTATGCAACTCAAACTTTGGAACACGACTTTTTTAAGGATGACCTTTCATGTAGAATAGAAAACTTCAAGTTGAAAATCGGAACATCTACCTTTAACGAGGATCATTCAATATGTTCTTAAATTTAAGAAGGGTCATTCAATATGTTCTTAATGTTACATTTAAAACGAGGGTCATTCAATATGTTCTTAATGTTACATTTAAGAAGGGTCATTCAATATATATGTTTTTAATGTTACATTTAAACGAGGGTCATTCAATATGTTCTTAATGTTACATTAAAATGAGGGTATTCAAAGTTCTTGATGTTACATTTAAATGAGGGTCCCTCAATATGTTTTTGATGTTACATTTAAACGAGGGCCATTCAATATGTTCTTAATGTTACATTTAAACGAGGGTCATTCAATAAGTTCTTAAGATTTGTCACTACGCATCCAGAAAAGTATGACCAGTACCCAGGGACCAGTACTAAGACTTGATTTACTATGAATTTGTAGCTGGAATTTATTATAGATACAATCATGGACAATTTAGCAAGACTGGGTTATATACATTGTATTAGCGTAGTTAATGAGGTATGAGGATTGAAGAATACATCGAATGACATTTGTATAAATAACTTACACAAGTTTAGATGTCACACGTTAAATGTTATAACACAATGATATTATATTGTATCGCTTGCTTTGTATGTTTGATAGTGTTATTATTAAACTTACTATTAATATGTTATAAAAATATTATCATGGTAGTTTTATTGAATGTGGAGAGATGGATCGCATCATACCCTAAACAAAACTATAAAAAAAAAATTGTTTAGCGTCCGGACTCTTTCAAAAAAAAGAAGGAAGATTATTATGTGATCTTTTCCATGGAACACCCTCAATCCTCGAAAAAAAAATTGAAAGCAGATTTTCTAGCAGATTTCTAACAAAAAATATCATGAATAGAGGGCGCTTCCTGGAAAAATCACATAACAGACGATGCTGGACACGGGCGTATTCAGGAGTATTCAGGTTAAAATATGCGAACGAGGTTACGTGATCAAGTGAATGGGACGAACGCTTAACAACAGTTTAAATTCAAAAAATGATACTGACACTGCGGGTGGTTAGCCACCCACAACGGTTTTGGATTGGAAAATTTTTCTTCTAACCTATGATGAATTTTTCAAAATGATTAGATCAACATTCGTGATTACGTGTTATTCCAATACAAAATCAAAATTTATGTTTTCGCGTGTCCATCGTCGTCTGCACATAATATGCCTTTAATTGAATAAGCTCAATTTGTCACACAAGACTTAAGAGTTTTGCTTCCTCCGCTACAGTTGTCTCATTATTATATATATTATCTACATGCAGTAATGGAAATCCCACTTGACTGTCCACCCAGGGTAGACGATAAAATCTGTGTCGCAGCTCTATTTATATTGCGTGTACTGATCATAATACTGTAGTAGTATTGCTTTATTCCGAAATGTTTAAAAGGGTTTAAAATCGTATCCTGATCAGTTCACCTCTCGCTAGTACTCTAGTGGTAGAGAGACATGCTTTGCAATGTATATGTCCATGGTTCGATTCCCACTACATGGAGGACCACTTTTTCAACTTAGAAATGTTCCCAAGTCCACAAAGTGTTTAGTTCCTACCTAGACAAAGGACAGTCATGTAGGTATTTCCATTGCTGCATACACTGCCGCCCATAAGTATTTCCCCCTCTGGAAGCTTGCAAGTTATCACTGTGTTGTCGACAAAGTATTAAACCATCAGACCCAATTACCATTTCATTGTGTTCATTGTACATTTTATACCAATAAACTCATGTTTCCTATTCAGATTATTGATTTAAAAGCATTATAATTCATGATTCTATTGAGCAAGTCAAAATTCCAATGTAAAATCGCCGTAGGTCACGTTTTTTAACCTCGGCACCACAAAAAGGTGGTTTTGTTACATTTTAGATGTTTTTTTTGTCTTTAGGCTATTGTATTTGAGTAACTCTCTATCAAATTGACTTGTGTTTGAGCTTATCTTAAAGACAATTTAATACCTTTTAATAATCTGAAGACAGAAAAAATCTATCAATTTTGCTTTAATTAATACAGCTCGTTAAGTATAATTAGTCAGGGTGGTTGAGGGAGCGGAGGAGGAGGGAGTGGAGGAGGAGGAGGTGATTGCAATGCAATACATGGGTGGAAAATTGTTAAATCTCAAAATGTCCTAAGAGACAAATGGTAGCGGAGTGGTATAGAAGTCCCAAGTATGCAAATGATTCCATTGCATACAATGTCATGCTCTACCACACACAGTAATCAACAACTGACTAAATCTTATTGTCCTATTTGCATGAATGGATGGTTTCTCCTGACCTTCATTTGAAAGTATTACTGGACTCCTGCCTCAGGAATGTCTTTAAGACCTATGACCACAACTGGTACTACATGTACTATAGCCAAAGTAATTAATTGTCATTACTTTATATGCAACATATTATTATGATACTTTTAAATGCCCACTGTTGCAGGTTGAGTTAAGTTATCAATAACTGTAGTGGTCGTGGATGAGATGACAACATAATACTCACGTACTGTGCATGGTAGTTTAAACACCCTGTATATTAAATTGCTGTGTGAAACAATGCTTTATAATCACATAGTGATGGTTAAACTAAACGATAGTCACTCAAACTTGTTCTGAATTATCATATATTTCATAACTTGTTTAAATTGGTGTTGTTTCAGTATTAAACATTGGGTATTTTGACCACCCCGTATATATATACTTCCTAATAAGCTGACTAATTAATTTTGTATTCGATGGATGGGTAATTTACTCAAATATAACAAAAACATGTATATCCTTCATATAGGTCCTGCATTTAGACTGTGGAAGAAAAAAAGCGAATCATAATTTTGTATAACATTTTAATTGTTACACCCTGTATAATGTTTAGGTCACATGTATATTTGATTTCTAGTTTAAGAATTTACAATCCTTACATTATGAGCTTTCCAGATATACAGTCATCAAAAAAAGTAACTATACAGGTAATAAATGTACTTTTAACTCTAAAAATGTATATCCTACCTAGAAATATTAAATTATAAAGTTGTTGAGAAATTTATCTTCTTTAATATGAAATATTGCACGCTAGGATCGGTTGAATATTTAAGAAGCGACAATCCAAAATGTAAGGTAAAGTCACAATTTCAAATTCACATTTTACATTTCAACACGGGAGAAAATTACAGGTAGCGTGTGTGTGGCGTATTGATCCATCGGAACAATGCGGCCGACTGTCCAACCTGCGCATGCATCTCCCAATTGCACCACCGGGAATAGATAAGGTACCCGTAGATTGGCCCGCGTGTAGAAAATAAAAATGTGAAAATGAAAATCTGACTTCTCCTTACATTTTTGAGTGTCACTTCCTCAATAATCATCCGATCCTAGCGTACAATGTCTCATATTAAAGATGATACATTTTTCAACAACTTTATAATTAAATACTTTTAGGTAGGATATATATTTCAAGAGTTAGAAGCCCATTTATTACCTGTATAGTTACTTTTTTTGATGACTGTATATGGTTTCATACCCTTTAGATGTAAATATTTTGATATATTCTACCAAAAAAAAAAAAAAAATGTATATTTCATGAAAATGACCAATGTAACACAAATGTAGCCCAGGTTAAAAAATGTGACCCGTAGTAAATCACCTCATGAATATCAATTAGCTCATTATCGGCAGTGTAACGCTATGGGAATTTTCAACTGAGATCGACTGGTGATGGAAAACTTCATGTGCAGAAATTTATAAATGATAATTGGTATGCGCAGTTTATTGGAATACCTTCAGAAGGAACCATTCCAGCTTATAAAAAAATAGTTTTGTAACGACGGTTTATATTTTTGGCAGATATTCATCTTTATTTAAGGGACATCTAAATTATTTTCAATACAATCGGGCTGAAATAACATGGAGAACCAGCAAACTTCCAAAGTGTGCATGCACGTATTTCATTGACCTATTTACTCCAGTGACCTAACAAACCACGTTATCAATAGAATGATTCAAAGCAGTAGAGTTTCCCACTATTCATCGTCACAAAGGACCGCTCAATAAACAACATACCAAGACATAATAAATCCTTTTTCTACTATGCCACCTCTCTTCTCAATCCCAAACAATAGGGAGCTAGACTATCCTTTTCAAATCAGATGAATAGGATACTTATTGTGTCCATCCTCTAATAGTACTTATTTACAGTCAATGGGTCCCCGGTGCTTTTTTAACTGCCGAATTTGCGTTATTACAGCTCGATATGATTTGGTTTAACCAAGGAGTTATAATAACTCCTTGGTTTAACAAATATGAATTTCTGCCAAAAACATAGTTCGACGTTAGAAAAATAACTTGTTTTAGCTGGAATGGTTCATTTTGAAGGCATTCCAATAAACTGCGCATGCCAATTATCATTTATAAATGTCTGAACATGGAGTTTTCCATCATCAATTGATGATCTCAGTTGAAAATTCCCATAGCGTTACACTGCCGATAATGAGCTAATTGATTATTCATGAGGTTATTTACTACGGCGATTTTACATTGGAATTTTGACTTGCTCGATAAAATCATGAATTATAATGCTTTTAAATCATGAATCTGAATAGGAAACATGAATTTATTGGTATAAAATGTACAATGAACACAATGAAATGGTAATTGGGTCTGATGGTTTAATACGTTGTCGACAACACAGTGATAACTTGCAAGCTAGCTAGCTTCCAGAGGGGGAAATACTGATGGGCGGCAGTGTATAGCTCTATAAAAAAATGAATTGCGAAAATTAAAATATACGCATGATCTCTTATGATTACAATGCTTGCACTTCGGTCTAGTTTCATTGTGTAACAAAGCAATGGTAATTTCCAGGTAAATTGCCATAGTGATTGTGTTGATCTCCTACTTAAACTGGTATTTTCATATAACTCATGTTGTTTTTTCTCACGGATATCATACGAAACAGGGATGCATAAAACGAAACTGCAAGTTCAATTTTAACTTATGATACCAACTACTTTCAAAAACGACTATTTTCGCAAACATAATATTGTTATTGTGAGATTATTTACCATGCATTTACGCATCCGGGCGATAGAAAACCTTGAAAAGGGGGTTCTAAACTGGGTTGGGGGGGGGGGGGGAGGGGGTACTCTGATAGTTTTTTGGTAGGGATGTGCAGCCAGAAAAATGAAAATTACCAATTTTCGGGAGAAAATGGACCCATGTTTACCAGAAACCCATAATTTTCCTATATATTTTACAGATTTTGCTGAAATTCCGGCGAAAAAACAGCAAAATGTAAGGATTTTAGACCCCTAAATTTACCAAAAATGACTTTGAAAAGGGGTCATCCAGTTACCAGAGGGTGAAAATGGGACCCTCTTATCGCCGCACATCCATATGTGGACTTTTCAAAAGTAAGTGCCCGGACGCTATTAAATTATTGATAAAATAAGATGATTACTTATCCGGTTATATATCGAGAGCTGAGCGCCAGAAGGCCGTAACTAAAAAAAAAATGCTATTTTGAGATAATCGACTTTCAAATATTTAGGACTCATTACAATACACTGTTAGTTTATAACTCTATAAGTAGGAAATCTAGGTTATAGGCCTATGGATTATTTTAGTACCAACATATCAATTTGCCCAAAAGTTGAGTTACGGCCTTCTGGTGCTCAACCCTCGATATACATTGTACATGTTGTACTTATTGTGTGTTCATACTTTCAATATCAATCATGAACTCCTCGCACCCAGTTGTATAAAAGATAAGCTATTTACTTACACATTCACGTCATACATGCTTATTTTACCACTGATGAACGCACGGATCTAGTCGTCATATGAAAAGTGAAACCATAACCATATAGACGCACCGGCCTGTAATGCTTTAGATTATTGTGGTGTATCTTGTTACTAATACATGTATACAATTAATTATCCTGACTATAGTTACAGAATGATTGATATTAAAAAAATTCTTCATATTATCATAAAGGATTTTACAGTTTCACTAATGGACTAGTCCAAACGATTAAAATGCACACCAAAATAGTATTTTTCTATAATATAAGATTGTCTGTAAATAGCATCACCTAATGGCATTTTTTATTATCTTATTATAACTGAAAATTCTCGACATGGTTGATGCAGTTCAAAAGTGGACCGAAACAAAATAGTGAAAATATCAAGAATTTGGGAACCTCTCCCGGTCATAAAATCTGAAAGTGGTGAACAATTCTAATATGGTGCCATTTTAAAGGTTATAAAATGTATTTATTATATTACTAAAAGGTTTAAAAAGTAAATCCCCGTTATCACGTATGTTTGCATAACTCCACACACAATTAGACGTTTTGAGAAATTGATACGTTAATGAAAAGGAAAAACGTTTGTCTACCCATAGAAGGTTTTCCCTATCATGTATATGTATACCTTTTCCAAATAGTCACATGTCCCCAAAATGATGTTTCAGAAAAAGTGGCACTTTTTCAAGATCCTATGCAAGAAAGTTACACAAATGTCTCCAGTGCTTTTTAAAACTCATTTCAATTGTCTTTATTGTCAATTTAAAGAAAGCCTTTTTTTCTTTAGCTGATCCTTATTTTAAATAAAAAAATAAAATCATTTTTGTCTTCATGCATGACTCGCCAATAGTGACCACCAAACGTCAATAACTTCCCTGCATCGTTGAAAATGGCCACTTTTTAGGAAAACATAATTTTGGAGGAATGTGATTGTTTTTGGGAAAGTAAACATGGTATTGAAAAGAGGAAACTTTGTGTGGGTAGCTAAGCGTTTTCCCTTTTCATAAGTGTTTCAATCTCTCAAAACGCCTAATTGGGTGTGGAGTTATGCAAACAAACCCGTGTATGATCTTGAACAGTGCCACTTTTTCTGAAAACATCATTTTGTGGAAACATGAGTATTTTGGGTAAAGTAATAATGATATTAAAAGAGGGAATCTTGCTATGGGTAGCCAGGTATTTTTCCTTTTCATAAGTGTTTCAATCTCTCAAAACTTCCAGTTGTATGTGGAATTATGCAAACAAACGTGACCTAAATTTATGGGGGGGGGGGGGGGCTTACTGTTCTTAACCCTTTATAAGATACATTGAACTAAAGAGACAGCAAAAAAAAGTAACTCGGCTGTTGTAAAAGCACCTACAATTTTAGAATTGTTACTCATATTCTAAAAATGAAAATACCAGGAGACGGAAAATTTATTTACGGTGATTTTGACACCTTGTTTGTTAAAATCGATCGAGTATTGTTGTCGCGGTATGTGCTTATATTGTTGCAGTAACTCCTATGGATCTCTCTGATTCAGCGTGAAGATAATACTGACAGTTTGCCCATGGCGATGACCTGTCCTGTCTGTCTTCTCGGACCTTCTGAGCATTTGGAGTTTTAAATTCATCCTTTTTTAATTGTAAAGAAGTACGCCGCATCCCCATTAAAATTTGTCCCGGATTATGCTAATCAAGTTTACAGCGCATGAGCGCAACAAGAACAGCTAATCAAAATTCTCGGCGCTATTATCATGATTATCTTCACGCTGAATCAGAGAGATCAATAGGAGTTACTGCAACAATGGAAATGGGCACTTTTCATCTGTATTCTTGTCGGTAATAATAACTGAGTTTAAGATTTTCAGAAAAGAAGGCAACAAGGTTCATGCAATGAATTGGATGCACCCATTCAGTTGAATGTCAGTATTTTTCTCGAATCTAAGATCCAGCACCTGCGGCGTTGTGTTCCACATCGCATATGTTCATGTCAAGCAATTATAGATTATCCATTTAGCCATGTGCATATACAACGGGGAACCACACCCCGGCCTATTCTACCTTCAATTGAATCGGTGCATGACGACTAATTCATTGCACGAACCGTGTTACCAAATTGGCCTACATATTATGAAACAGGTGTCTTCTTTCTAAAAATCTTGAACACAGTTATTATTCCCAACAAGATAGCATGGCACCTAAATCCACAACACGGATACCTCTATATCTCGGTTATGGTCTAAAAATCCCGGCTAAAACAATAACTTGATTCTCTATAATATATAGGAGGAGAGGGTATCTTGTTATTTTCTCAGTTTTCTACGAGTGTTTGATATACAGGATTGGCCGCCGGTGGTGTATCGAGGATTTCATGCTCTTGGTTGATGCCATGCCGAAGTTCATTTTCACCATGCGATAGATTGGTCGTTGAAAGATTAACTACCCCGTATGGGGTTCCCATACCCGCTACTTTAGCCGGTAACGTAATAGCTACTGCCGACGAAGGCTGGGCTATTGGATTTGGGGTGGCGTACTGTTGCATTGGTAGAGAGGAACTCTTTGATTTAGCATTAGCTCCAAGGGTGTCATATGGACTTGGCATTGGCGGAGGGGCGTCTTTGGTTTTGATAGGTAAACGTGGTTGATGGATCCCCTTTTCCGAATCCGTCATGGTGTCGGGATCAAGAAGATCATAGGGGTTTTCAGTTCCAGTAGCATTGTGCAAGGCGGGGATTGGTTCGACAGGTATTGGGGGCGGTGGGACATCTGGTGATTTGGTGCCAAGAGGGTGTTCTCCAATTAAAGCATATGTCGGTGGAGTCTCAGAGGCAGTGTCTTCCTCTAGAGACATTGGTGTGGAATTAGGGGACGGAGGATTAACTGTGGCGTATGTAGGCAGCGGCTCTGACGACTCTGCCACGTGTGGCTTCGGGGCATCATAGACCGCTGGTGCATCACGCAATCTTGTTGATGGTTTCTGAGGAGGCTGAGGCTTTGAACTACCAGTGCCCTTCTTAATCATGTTAATGGTCGAAGCAAGTCCATCTCCGGATTTAACCTCCGACGGTTTCGTGACCTCGGCATACGCCGGAAGAGTTTCTGAACTATCGCTGGTCACACTTTTTTGCTGCCGCTTTGGTACTACAGGCTTCACGGTCGGTTTGACAGGAGGTTTCAATGGGGTTTGCTTGGCGATTGCGTTTTTGTCCAGCGCCTGGATGACCGACGTGTACTTGGGATCAACCGATGGGGGCGGCGAACCCGTACTTTTAAGTGCCGGCAAAACGCCATCATAATCCGCCTGAGAGCTGTCTTCCGCTTGTTGTGAACTCGGTTGTTTAACTTCAGACTTATTATCATTGTGAGTATAACTCGGTTGAGCTGAGAGTATCGTTTGGTTTTGTCCGCCATCAGATGATGCCGCGGTTGCAGGTAATGTCGTTGGCGGTTTTTGTGATGATGATGATGATGATACTTCTTGAAGCTCATCTGAAAAATTACGGAATCATTATTTAATGGACGCGACATGAGATTGAATGAGTTGATTGTGGAGGATTCATTTAAACATTTTACGTGCGGATCAACACTAGGATCATTGTTTTAATAAATTAAGGTACCTGTTATCGTGTGTTTATGACTTTGCACCTATTTCTAAATAACACCTCCCTTGTGATTTGTGTGCAATACAGACGTTTGTCTTGTTACTCGATGAATAAACATCTATAGCACTTTTACTGATGTTTCTTAGCTAAAAATGCCACTTTCAATTAATTTATATTTGTCAAATCAATATTAACATCAGTATAGATGTATTGACTTTTTCCAATGCCTATTTACATAATCAAGCAAATCAAGACCTTATGATGACACTTACCCTGTTTTGATTTCCCCGTTTTTGATGACCTGTTAAAACAAAGTTACAAAAGAAGTGAATATTTATCATATGGAGATAGAGGGAGGAGCTTGGGAAGTTTTTCCACAGGACACAGTAATTTAACAGCTTATTTCCACAGTGGCGTAACTAGCCTTTTTCATTTGGGGGGGGGGGGGGGGGGGGTCCTAATGGGGGGTGGGGGCTCCATTCTACACCCACACCGATTGATTTCATTTGGGGGGCAAGGGTTCCAAGTGGGGGGCCCTGCCCCCGCTGGTTACGCCATTGTATTTCCATCATTATATTATCGTGTTTGTTATTGTAAATTACTGGATGATTTAGGGACTCAAATTATCGTGAAAAATAGACAGAAACGTCTTTTTAATTGTAACAACAACATCTATCAATAATGGCGCCAAATATAACATTGTTCATCTATTCTACTTACCATTTCGACATCAGCTCGCATCTCCAAGCGATCACGGAGCAGACGACGACAATGACGAGAAATAGGCAGACGACAGTGACCGGGATTACAATATTTGATGATTGGAGGCTAGTCTGCCCGCCATTTCCAACTGTTCGACCTGCAGAATAATAAAGTGATTAAAACCAAAGAAAACAAATATGGAAATTGCAAACCTCACAAGTCGTAACTAAAAAAAACCTATATTTGACAAACATTTTAATAATATTTTTTAAATCCCTTCCAAAAAAAAAAAATCACAAATTGGAAAGCTCCTTGAACATGTTGAAGAAACAATGTTACTGTATCTGCGAGCCTACATATTGATCAATTAACATGCTTTTAACAAAAGGATAACTAACGAGGAGAAAGAAATCACACCAATCCTAGGAGATCTTGATATTAAAACAGGGCCGTTCGACCAGGCAGGAGGAATAATGACAAGGCTAAAATGAGTCACTAATCATAGAAGGAACGGGCAGCACTCTACTGAAGACAAAGTCCCACCCGAAGTGCTAAAAAGATACGACCCTGATGACATTACGCTGGACTTCTGCATGCAATGTAGCAACTAGCAATACTTACTGGGGATAAAAACAAGATAATGGTCTGTACGAGGGGGTATCAAAAAGTTTTAGAAATCACCCAAAAGTGAAGGAGCCAGGAACTTATTTTGTTATGGGATCCTTCAGACATCTTTACATAGTCCCTGTGCAAAGTTCCCCTTTTCTCCTACTATTTATTACCTGTCCACAGACCGCCATTGTAGAGATCCTCAGATTGACCGCCATTGATTTATTCTCAGATTGCCTCAGATTGTGTTATTCTCAAAACAGCAATAAATAGTTTAAAGTGTTGACAGAAAGGGTCAAAGGTCATGTAGGGGTCATTAGAGGTCAATCTGTGTACACCCCATGTTTACCCATAACTTTATTGTCACCGAGCTTGTTTGTAATGACCTTTAACCCCTTTATTTCCAAACTTTAAACTATTTATTGCTGTTTGGGAATAACCCAATCTGAGGCAATCTCAAGAATCAATCAATTGCGGTCAATCTGAGGATCTCTACAATGGCGGTCTGTATACAGCTAATAAATAGTGGGAGAAATGTGTAACTTTGCAAAGGGACTTTGTAAAGATGTCTGAAGGATCACATATCAAAATAACGTTTCTGGCTCTTTCACTTCTGGGTGATTTCTAAAACTTTATGATACCCCCTCGTATACTCAAAATCGTTCCAATTCCAAATCCAGGAGACAACTACCGAGATATCAGGATAAGTTCTGATTGTTGCTAAAACGTACAATAGAATGATCCTGGACCGAATCAGACTGAAGCTAGATCAACATCTGAGAACTAACCAGAACGGCTTCAGGGTCGATAGGACAACAGTGGGCAACATACCGGCACTGAGGAGGCTCATATAATGTAGAAGGGGTTATAGGCCAACAACATTTACGGCAGTAATCACCTACATCGATTTCAGAAAGGCAAAGCAAAATGCTGACAATTCTATAAGATTACATAATAGTTAATACCATGGCAGATTGTTGAAGCCATCGGAAGAATGTGTGAGATGGCTAACGTGATCTCTATCTGGAAAGACTTAGTAGTTCGAAATCTTGGCCAGAGTACTACAGGGAGATACCACTGCCCCGTATCTGTTTGTGAGTACACTAAATAAAAAGGTGTCAAAGTGAAATATTTACAAGAGTCCAAGTTTGTCCCTGAGACGACACCTTTGAGTAAGTTAGACTCTTTTTAGAAGAGTCACCCTATTCCTTTCGATTTCGGTTCAGTTTTGAGGATGAAATGAAGCTTCCCTAATATATAATAGAACACAGGTGATTCCGTCAGGGACTCAGTGTTGGGAATCGGGTTATCATGTTTTATATTATAATATAGGTTTTCCCAGTTAGTTTAACACTTTTTTCATTATATTTCATATCTCATATTTCATATCTCGAACACATGTCGGTGGTTCAAATCTAACCTGCAATAATATGTAGGCCTATTCTTCTAACACCTGACGTATAATGTGATAAAAGTATTAAAAATAATGAACAAAGACGAATTATATTTGTGCATAGACCCGCTACCCATCATGTGATACGAATTCAACCCTTCCTTGACGAAAAGAAATGACACATGAATTAAATTAAATGGGCATACTTTGAAATATAATGCTCATTGACGAAATTTATCTAACAAAATGCGTAAGTCAGATTTTGGGGACGAATTCTAACTTAACGAGATATGAAATATAATGAAAAAAGTGTTAAACTAACTGGGAAAACCTATATATGAAGAGTTTTTTTTGCAAAAGGGCCTACATCCACTTTGGCTCTTATTGAGAAAAAGTCAAAAAACTGTTTCTAAATATTCAAGATGAGCAATTGAAAAACTGAATGGATTGTGAAAGATGTACACTACATACTAATTTAAATTGAAATAAATTTCAAATGTGATAGTTTTTAATTGTTTTAAAATCATGTTTACATTTTTTGAAAATTTGGATGTAGGCCCTTTTGCAACAGAACTCCATCTGATTGTACATAAAGAAAAAATAACACACACACAAAATCAGTTATTTTAATCATTTAAAAAAAATAAGTTTGATATAGAAATGTATAGGTCACAATCATATGTTTCAAGGAAATAAAGTCATTTTTTTCAAAAAGACCCACATCTCATTGTAAACAGCCATTGAAGTTGTTGTTTTGTTGCAAAAGGGCCGGTATCCCGATTTAATTCTGGATGTTGCAAAAGGGCCGGTATCCCGATTTAATTCTGGATACAGGCCCTTTTGCAACAAAACAACAATTTCAATGGCTGTTTTCAATGAGATGTAGGTCTTTTTGAAAAAAATGACTTTGTTTCCTTGAAACGTATGATTTTTCCCTATACATTGTTATATCAAACTCACTTTTGAAAAAAATGCACCATAGCCCTTTTGCAACAAAGCTCTTCATATGTAAAGAGTTCAATGTTTTTGATTAAAATGAAAGCTACATTACATTACATACATATGTCAACATACATCAGGGACAATCGAATGGAGGGACAAGAAACTATTGTACTATTATATAAGTATGCGTGTTGCGGGGGTACAAATATCATCAGTTGAGCAAGCATACACAATACATTCATGAATGGGCACTGGTACAAATCTCAGCAATCATACTGCACGAGTCGCTGTGTGTCTTGCTCGATACGGATGGACCCTTAGTCGGGTGAAAGCTCGACATGACCGTGAAGTAGGGTACAAATGTGATTTTATTGCTGAAAATCATGGATGAGTAAGTCTAGATTCACACCACCGGGTGCCAAAATGGTACTCTTGGGCAACTTTTTTTTTATTGACGTCTTAAGCCATAATAATGACAGTTATAATAATGACAAATATATTTGCAACACAAACTTGTGTTTGGTATGAAATTAAAGCACGGCCTATAGATTCAAATTCAGGCTAATGACGCAATCGTTTTTATTTTAGCATTTTTAGTGTCTTAGCTGTTCTCAATGTTGTTAGTTTCAAAATATAAGTCTTTGCTTCTATTTCCAGCTTATTTTGAATCACTTTACCCGCAATGTTATGCTATCTCACAGTGTTTCCAAATTAATGAGGCCTAATGTTGTTTTTACATGCCTGTACGCAACTATTCATATGTCCTTAAGAAAATCAGTGGAGAAGTAATATAATGAGAATACCGGTAACTGCAGTATAGGGGTTTGCTATATTCTGAGGGTGGAATTGTGAAGTATTATATACTGTTGCCTTCAACAAGGCACGGTTTTAATTAACCAAAATAACCACAAATAATGAAGACCATGGTCTCAATCTATACTTGTATTAAATATTTGAACGTTTTCAAAAGAAATAATTATCAATATGCTGATGTGCCTCTAACTCCAAATATATTACTAACAAGCACCTGATGTGTATGGAGACAGGCATTGACAGTTTTACTTGTATACCATGGATGAAGTATCACATCTTGAAATAGACAGGCAGGATATAGCGTTTTATGTACGTTACATGAAATTACAGGTGACATGAAATCACAGGTGACATAAAATTACAGGTGACATGACATGTACGAATACATTTTAATCACGTTTGACCTCTTTTGACTTTTGTATGTATTTATTATATAATTTTATATGTATTCCAGGAGTCAACAGCTTAAATTTGATACCAAACATGATATTTTGTTTATAAGACCAACTATATTTGTCATAAATATAACATTATCGAAAAAGGCGTGGCTTGACGTCATTAAAAAAAAATTCTGAATCTAGACATTCCCCCTCATGTAACATTTTCAGCAATAAAAATTGCATTTGTACCTACTTCACGGTCATGTCATAATTGTGAAGATATCCACTTGACTACATACCTGTGCAATTCCTACTGAACTACTATACTCTAGAAATGCAAATATATATCATCAAAGAACATCATTTTCCGATTAATTTGGATATTGGATTCAATGGGAACAAAATGTCTATAGTTTAAACTTCCCAGGAAAAATATTAATTTCTTTGTTCTAGCATGTTTTCACATTTTTTATAAATCTAAAATTATCACATTTGTCACAAATATACCGATTATTATTAACACTAGAACGTTATTTATTGAACAAATCACGTATAAATTGTATTCAGTTTGACCTAGGCCCAAGTTTTTTGGAAAATTATATTTTGATCATTTTTCGAACGATTATAGGGCAACCTTTGAGTTCCTTGAATAAAAACACACCGCAACTACTTGAGCTAACCCGCAACACGCATGTTTTGTTCTTTTTTTGTAATTGAATACAATGATGTAACGATACCATAGGCCGTTTCTAGTCCCTCCATTTGATTGTCCCTGCATACATACAGACGAAGTCTTTCCAAACAACTGGATGCCGATTGCCGCATATGCAATAACAAAATTAGTACTGACGCCGAGATCATTATGCAAGAATTCCACTCTACATGGTCATAATGTTATAACAATCAAAGCCATACAGTCACTGTCAACTATTTTAGCTGAATGTATGCCACGAATGAGAACAAATATTCAATCCGTGTAATAAGACGGGTTTTTTAACAGTTTTATTGTACATCATTAATAAACAGTACCTTTATTATTACGGGTAGTGCTTTCGACAGCCTCTTCGCAGTTTACGCCGTAGAATCCAGTCGGACATTTGCACTTGCCATCTATCAAATCACAGGAACCCCCATTTTGGCATGTGCAATTCCCTCTGCAGTTAACGCCATAGTTTCCTTTCTCACATTGCTCGGTGCAGTTGATTCCCTTGTAACCAGGCAAGCATTCACAGGTTCCAATCACCGAATTGCATTTGTTCGACTCACAGACGCACGTTTCAGTGCAGTTTTCACCAAACCGATCGGGTTCACAAGCTGTTTTTATAGAAAATGTACAAAGACAGTCGTTTAATTGGCACTGGTATATTTTCGTTATCGTCGCAGTTCATGTCATTTTGATGGTGAGATTTCTTATCGGAAAATTGCTTTGTATTATACATTGTGTGTTATTGGAAACAGTAGGCATGCATCGATTGAAATGAGTTTGACTTGAGTAAACATCCATCATGTCCATAGATTAAGATTTGTATACATGTATATGTAACCATCTGACACGCATTATCACTACTGTGATCTGTTATGTTAACATACACTGCCGCGCAAAAGTATTTCTCCCCCTGGAAGCTTGCAAGTTATCACTGTGTTGTCGACAAAGTATTAAACCATCAGACCCAATAACCATTTCATTGTGTTCATTGTACATTTTATATCAATAAATTCATGTTTCCTATTCAGATTCATGATTTCAAAGCATTACAATTCATGATTTTATCGAGCAAGTCAAAATTCCAATGTAAAATCGCTGTAGTAAATCACCTCATGAATATCAATTAGCTCATTATCGGCAGTGTATCGCTATAGGAATTTTCAACTGAGATCAACAGGTGATGGAAAACTCCATGTGCAGAAATGTATAAATGATAATATCAAGTTATTTTTCTGACGTCGAACTATGTTTTTGGCAGAAATTTATCTTTTCAAAACCAAATCATATCGGGCCGTAATATCATTCTATTGATAACGTGGTTTGTTAGGTCATTGCAAATAGGTCAATGAACTACGTGCACGCACACTTTGTAATTTGCTGGTTCTCCATGTTATTTCAGCCCGATTGTATTGAAAATAATGTTAGATGTGCCTTAAATAAAGATGAATATCGCTGCAAGAAACATAAACCGTCGTCACAAAAATATTTTTTTAAGCTGGAATGGTTCCTTCTGAAGGTATTCCAATAAACTGCGCATGCCAATTATCATTTATAAAATTCTGCACATGGAGTTTTCCGTCACCAGTTGATCTCAGTTGAAAATGCCCATAGCGTTACACTGCCGATAATGAGCTAATTGATATTCATGAGGTGATTTACTACGGCGATTTTACATTGGAATTTGACTTGCCCGATAAAATCATGAATTGTAATGCTTTAAGATCATGAATCTGAATAGGAAACATGAATTTATTGGTATAAATATACAATGAACACAATGAAATGGTAATTGGGTCTGATGGTTTAATACTTTGTCGACAACACAGTGATAACTTGCAAGCTTCCAGGGGGGGGGGGGGGGATACTTGCGCGCCGCAGTGTAGGAGCACAATTATGACGTGATGTTCCTGGAACCTGACTCTTAATATTGAACAAACAGAATACAAATTTCAAAAATATCTACTGACTATGTATGAATGATTACGGAGACGTAATTTGCCAACCAAGTGCATATTCCAAGTATCTTATATTTTGATTTTGCTAGAATAACACTACTTGGTCAAGAATTTACTTTTGGTGTACAGTAGTTAATCATGTTTACACTCAATACTTTTGATTTCCTTGTAGATGTGAGAAGTAAAAGTCTGAGTGATACATGTAACAATATTTTGATCTAATGAATTTGGTTCCGACTCGATATATACATAAAGAATATTGTCAATAATACCTTGTGAACAACTCGTATTTGTTTGTGAAAAACCCGCACAGCAGTGCAAATAGTATTTCGTCATCAGAAAATATTGAAGTCTGAAAAAATAAATTATATAAACTTGAAATCAGCACTTTATTATGATCATACAGACATTCTGCGTCGTTTTAAAGATATTTAGACACGAGTTTAGATAGATACGGTTTAAAGCTAAAACCGTGTTTACGGCCAGGGAGTCTATAATTTATGGGAGAGGTCACTCCGCCGACGACAACATTTCGCCTACTAAAACCAAATTCACGGGTGAAGCTTTTGTAGCGGGCGCACTATCATGGTCGTAGGTAACCAGACGACCTAGGACGTGGTTGATTTTATCGGCTCAAAACATGATTTGTGGCACAATAATAGTACACCAATGGTAAAACAAGCTGATTGTGATTTAGAGTAGAACTGATTTGCTTTGATGATGGCAGAATTTAGTTCTTATATGACACGAAACATTCAGAATTGGTTATTTGAAATTAATTTACGTAGAACAAAATACGACATTTAAATTGTGGATGGCTTCGTCTGGCAGTGACAGAGGAGGGGCGTGGCGTTATTTGCATTTTATGAATATTGTAATCAGATCAGTTAGAAGGACGCCGGATCGCGATGATCACATGGTGTGAGGTCATGAATAGTCATGACTGAATATTCATTTACAACGAGTGATTGACAGTTTACGCTGTAACTTCCGGGTGAAGGATTTATAGAGTGCGCTATACTGAACCAAATCTTAACAATGGGCAGATATGAAAGTCATAGGCCTGATACGGCCCGCAAGCAATATGGAATATGCATTATTTGTGGCGATGCGGGTTTCCCAATTATGATTTTGTTGTTGCTACAGGTGGTTTTTTTTTAAATGTGTACAACATTTTGAGACCTTGCATTTTTTCCAACACAATTTAGAAGTAACATTGTTGGTGGCATCATGTTAATCTGATCAAGTATGATTTCAATATACGATGACAATGGAAATGTTTAATTTGGCTTCTTAATTCAGTATAGGGCCTACATGTCTCTAGATACGCCACTAGAATAAAAAATATTTGATCATAATTACCTTGTTACCTGGCATGTACCTGCAGGACACACAGTGCTCACTCTAACTGATCTGGTTTGCTTTACATCTATGCTGTAAACAAAGAAATAAGAAGAAAAAAATGAAGAAGAAAAAAAAATACAGACGCGGTCTGACGGGTCGTCCAGGGGATAAGTGAATCCTGACCGATTAAGTTTGGTTGCAATCAGTCTTTGTACGAAAAAATGTTTTTTTTAATGTTTCCAGCTTATTTACAGCTTTACCTCAGATGAACTTTGACCTTGCTATGTGACCATTGACTTATGAAGGTTCACATGATGCATTAATGATCTAAGTTTGGTTGCAATCAGTCTTTGTATATATTTTTCCAGCTTCAGTATCTTACAACTTTGCCTCAGTTGACCTTTGACCTTGATATGTGACATAAGACCTCATTGAAATTTGAAGGTTCCCATGCTACACTTTTGATCCAAGTTTGGTATAAAATTGGATCGATTGAGCCCATATTTATTGGTAGAGCTATGAGTTTTATTTTAAAAATTCATAACAAGACCAATAGGCCTACATATTGGGCGTAAAGCATCCGCTTTTATCAGTATTATATCGAGGGTTTAGCGCCAGAAGGCCGTAACTCAACTTTCGGGCAAATTGATATTTTGGTACAAAAATAATCTATATAACCGAGATTTTCAGAACCATAAAGAGATAATTCATAAACACTCTGAATTTGACAAAAGTTGGGTGCTACAGTGTACTGTAAATATTTGAAAGTCGATTATCTCAAAATAGCATTTCTTGAGTTACGGCCTTCTGGCGCTCAACCCTCGATATCTTTTTGGAATCAATATTATCAAAATACAATATTAATGGTTGCAATCGGTCTTTGCATGAAAAAGAAATATCCTTTTTTATGTTTTCAGCTTATTTTACAACTTGTCCTCGCTACTGTTTCCGCCGCTACTGAGTATATTACGACCCCCGTGTTATGACATCATTAGCATGGTTTTAACTTAAACATGAGTTTAGTGCGCACATTCATTCAAACATATTCCTTGTAAATGGACTGGGTCAGAAGGGTCATTTTCAAAAATACAAAAAAAATACACATTTTCTTCTAAAACAACCCGCCACATTTTATGTCTTCAAGTTTTTATCTTTGATCTGTTTATAAATGTAAACGATACAATATACCCTTTATAAAATACAACACATATGGACATCAGTATCTTTTTATTCTAATATAAAATATAGACAGTTGATTATACGAGCGTAGGGGTGAATGTTTCAATGTTTTATGTTATTAAAGCAGGCCTTTATAAAATGGTTATTTTTATCTTTTACATGCAAGGTTAGACTGGGTCCCCGCTTCGCTCTTCCCTCTATATGGCCGCCATCTTTAAAAATGGCGGACCAATTATAGGGACTGGGAAAATAGTACGTCCAAAAAGTGTGCATTTACTCGTGGAATTCCACGAGTATTTAACACTAGATTTCGCGGTTCGTGGGTTGGGCGGTTCTCGGGTTGGGGGTTTATGGGATGTGTATACTCTTAAAATTCAGTTATCACAGGTGCCATTAATATTCCAAATCCCCATAATACAGGAACCTCATGTGCCCTTAAATCCAGGTAGGCTACCCCATGTGCATCCACGTATTCAGTACATGTGTTATTAGGCCTAGGGTTAGGGTTTTATTTGGGGTCTAAGTTCTGAGGTCTTTTAGTTTTAGAGTCAGCGAGAGGAGGGGTCGATCGTCATGATCTGTCTGTGCCCAGTATCGAGAACTGTGTGTCGACATTGATTATTCCTCCGTAGGCATGCCTAAACATCATATGTATTTATATAAATCACACATGTTTTCGCACACCGATATTCATGTAACATTACCAGTTATATAACAGACATCCCATGATTGGCCTAGGGCCTATCCGAATCGCTATACATGTAGTGTTAAACTTTAACAACACTGTACAAACTTGTACGCTCAAGGTCTGGGTTTGATTCATGGCGCATGCAGACCGAAGCCCCCCCCCCCCCTTCCCCACCCCTGAAAACTTAGTCAACATCAACAATCCCGAAACTTTCAAGACAAACGTTGCTGATTTCATCAGACGCAACGAAGCACACCAACGCAAGACTAAAAGAACAACATATGCGCACACCATATCATCTCGTTTGGCTTCTGAAGGAGGCGTTGAGATTACCATTCAGATTCAGATTCAGAGAGATTTGACTCTTTTCATCCTGATCATGCATGCATAGTTTAACTCGGGAAAAACCGGGAAAAACACGCCCGAGAGTTAAAGCTATTTGGAGTTAAATGTTTGCTCACACCGTCCCTTTATATTTATACATGTCCCTGTAACATTCCCATTTATATAAAAGACATCCCATGATAGGCATGATGAGGGCCCGTTGTGGCCTGCGCGCATATACATGTAGATGGGTCCGCGATGTTGAGGCACTGACATCATACCACAACAATTCGCAATCACTTTAACAATAACATGTTTAATACATAACGTGTTCCTGGATCAGTGGCGTATCTGGGATTTTTACCAGGGGGTGGGGGGGGGGGGGGGGGGGGGGGGGGGCAAAGGATATTTTTTCCCGGTGAACGCTATTAAGTAAAAAAAAATGCGCAGTGGGTTGTTTATTCCAGCAAATGACGTTGCATCCTAAAGTTGATGCGCGCGAAATTTTAACAACATATCTACGCGAAACTGATCATTATTCCGGTACATTTGTCTTTCAAACGGGCTTCTATAGTGATATTCCTGGACAAATGCGCGCGTAGCGCGAGAAAATTTGCCATTTTTATACTAAATTGCCCATCATCATACCGGGCAAGGAGCAAAGTTGTCATTTTGATGGGAATTAAGTAAATCCCTTAGATTTTCTCTTTCCTTTTCCCTTTTATCTTCCTCTTTTCCTTTTCCTTTCTTTTCCTTTCCCTTCTCTCTTTCTCCCTCTCTCTTTCCCTTTCCTTCCCCCCTTTTTCCTTTCCTTTCCCCTTTTCCCTTTCTCTCTTCTTCCCTTCTCTTCGATTTTTTTTAGCCCGGTAGTTTGGGCTGGCCTTCCCGGTCAAAGCCGTCTGGGGGGGGGGGGGGGGGCACTCTGCCCCCCTGACCCCCCGGGAGATACGCTACTGTCCTGGATGAAGGCCTACGGTTTCTACGGTTTACGCTCCCAGTTCCTTTATTAACCCTAACCCGCCATCTGATCCTTTTTTACCTCCTGATCATATGCATAGTGTAACTCATACAAAAACACGCCCGGGGGTTAAAGTTAATTGGAGTCCTTTTCCTATCCTTGTTAGCCACCGGACGGCTTCCTTTTACACTGTTTACCCGCCCCATGAAAATACCCAGTTTGCGCCACGAACGCGTACGCACCTAACGGTCTGCGCCATTACGCGTGCGCCGACAATCGCGTGCGCCATGTTTTGTTTTGTTTATACGCGAGCGCGTAGCAACAGTTTGTTGTCTACGTGGGGCGAAGATCCCTGTGCATAGCGATTACATGGGCAGGGATCTGCACCCGAAGTCATTGGACGGACAGACAGACTCGCCACAAATAGTATTTAGATATATGAATATGCATACCGATACCGAGCATGCGCATTTGTACACAGCAACAACAGAATACTACCTAATTGGTCCATTTCAAAGGCACTGCATCGAATGATCGTCACGCTGCGCCACGGGGAAGGCATTGTGCGCCCTATCGCGTCACGCGGTGTACTACGCCGCGTGAAACTACCGGCGCACTGAGGCGTGAATAAGCTCATATTTATTCATTAGTTTATTGGAACTGTATTTTTGTCAAGTCAGATTCTCAAAACATAATAATGATAAAATTGGATGGATTTTTTCGCATGATACACAAATATATTGGTCTCGCTATGAGTTTTAAAAATATTGTGCTCGACTGCGTCTCGCACAATATTTTGTAAAACTCATAGCTCAACCAATATCTTTGTTTATCACTTAGTAGCTATAAATAGATACAAATGCTGTAATCTGATTGGTTATTAAGCATTTGGCAACTAAGTAATATAAAAACGTATTGCGTTGTAATTAACATTGCTAACAGGCGATACACCCATATTGCGTTGTTGGCAGATTGCTACCAGGACGATATATCCTGTATTGCGTTGTTGGCAGAATAACAACTCTGATTGGTTAAATTGAGATTTGGGTTGATCCATTATTATTTATTTTTATTTTTAGGGGTTATGATGGTGGTGGATGGGAGAAAGGGTGAATGTAAGTGTTGGGTTATGGGTGTGCAAGGGAGGAGGAGAGGGGTTAATAAGATTTCTTTTTGGTGGTTCCCCGTATCATTTAGGTGATTCCCGGTGTTTTGGGTTCCAAGTTATTTAAGCGCTCACTGAGTATATGTCGGGGGTTGGGTAGTATAAGTGGAATAATAAGGAGTGGAATGAGTTGTGCTTAATAAGGTTGACAGAGTGACCCATTATGGTGGCTCCCTGTGTCATTATGGTGGTTCCCTGTGTCATTAAACAACTTGGAACCCCAAACACTGGGAACCACCAAAATAACACTGGGAACCACCAAAATAACACTGGGAACCACCAAAAAAAGACAATTTTTCAACCCCCTCCTTATTCACCATATACCCCCTCCCAACATATATTTCTTAAACACTTAAACAACTTGGAGCCCAAAACACTGGGAACCACCAAAATTACACTGGAACCACCAAAAAGGCATGTTAACCCCCATCCCCTTCCAACCCATAATCCAAAACCTACCGCTACCCTATCCACCCATCACTACTTCCACCAACCCCTGAAAATGATAATGGATCAACCCAAATCTCTATTTAACCAATCAGAGCTGTTATTCTGCCAACAACGCAATACAGGATATATCGTCCTGGTAGCAATCTGCCAACAACGTAATACAGGATATATCGTCCTGGTAGCACATACATGTACAGGATATATTGGGGATTTCCTAAGTGATAAATTCGTTATCCCCTGTTTGATAACGCAATACGGTCGTTACCTATGGTTGGGTGCCATATCACATTCGGCCTCCGGCCTCATGAGACATGGCACCCAACCATAGGTATCTTCCCGTATTGCGTTATCAAACAGTGGATAACTAATATTATCATTCAGTAGCCATGGATGCTGCATTGCCATTGGTTAATGCCCCAATGAATATTTTCCCGTATTACTAGAGTAATTTATCACTACTCTAGTGATATGGACCCGTATCTATCATTGATAACACAGTACTAACAAGTATTCATTACTTCATGAATAATCGCGATAGCTGCGTACCAAGTGCGTTCCGATGAAATTAATCGTTAGATGAGAACGCGCACGCCGAGCGCGGGTTACTAAGTGCCCGAAAGTACTGCGCCAAAGTGTTCCATTGTTTTGCTCACTGACCGACCAATCAAATTAACGCCTCACGCCCCTAAACTGAATATTCAACGAGTTATGAGGATACACGATTAAAGCTTATTTTTGATTGGTTGAATGATAAAAAGACAACAATCGTGAAGCTTGGCTACTAGCTTCATGGTCAATGTCAAACACATCAAAACCTTGTTTTTCTGCGGTGTAGTGACGCCTAGCTTATGACGATCACACCGAATTGGTCAATTAATGGTAATACCATCCCACCTATAACATCCTTCCGACCATCCGACATCCATTTTAACCTTTACTCTACTATAGCCTACACCACATGGCAACTGGGCGGAAAAAATGTTTTTATAACCCGGCGTGCAGGTTTTTGGGCTACAAAACGGACCCAGGCTATATAACGAGGCGAATATACTTCGCCGAGTGTGACTGACAGCCGTGGTGTAGTGGCTAGGATATGGGCCCTAAGTCCGTGGTTCAAATTCTCGGGGGGGGGGGGGGGGGGGTCGGGGTGACCTTTCTGGTGAATTTTGGGGGGTCGGAAAACAAATCTGTTTGGTGTACTAGATAGATCTGAACTACATGTAGTATTGAAACTGTGTGACGTAACGTGGGCAAATTAAAGAAAATATATATGTGCATGCAATATTTAAATCCACTGGTATAAAAAGTATTTTTCTAATGTTTAATACAAAATTGACTGAGTGAAAACTTTTAAAATGTAGTGTGTTTTTATTTTAAAATGAAGGGATGGATAGTTCACAAAAGTCCTAATAACACAATATTGACAGTCATGAACAGTGGTCACATGGTATTGGGTCTCATCGTCGACGGGACACGTGAGTAGTTGATCTCGAGAAACTTGTTTACAATATTTTCTGTGGTTTACTAAAGGTTTCAATATCGTTTAGCATGCTCAAGGGCAGAATAGTGGTTTTAAATAATGTTTTATTGAATTAAGTGTCTTTTGCATTTGACACCGGACTTTCTAACGTCTTTCGATTTCATATGTAGGGGTGTGTACACATGTTATAATGTGAATTAACAAATCAATGCGCTCAGAGGCGCATTCGCGTTATTCGCCGTTCTGCATTCATTTTAAAACGCCGTGGTTCGCTTGTGTTCCAGATACCATAACATAAACTCAAAAAGTTGACTAAAAGTAAAATACCAATTTAATGACAGGGATTTTTAAAGGAGCTCAATACTTAACTTTACACGTGATCAGCCTGCTAATGCGCAACGAAATTGGAGCACCGCACCCTCCCAAAACACCCCGCGCATTATAACCCTCTGATAAAAATAAAAAGCGAGCTTTTGACTGTTAGTTCTCCGTGTTAGTTCTCAACCTTGATGGATTCCGAAATAAAAACCAAAATATCAAAATGATCAAGAGGCGCCGAGTGCCTAAGTGCCCAAACTAAGTTCGACTTGAGACGCCGTTAGTTCTACAACATCTCTGTTAAAAAACATTGGTTTATGCTCTGTCACACATAACCTACGTTAGACCAAGAAAAAGCGACATTGAAACAAGTCGCAGAACTATAAATATCCTCAGTCATTCCCTTTGCACTTTCCAAGTGGCAGTCGTCTGCGGATGACAGTTCCAAAAGTTCCCAAATTGTTTCACAATGTCAAGATCATTGAATTCCATAACAATATTGGGAATCACCATGAGAAATGCATTCGAAATAGTACAAACATGTCTAGTACCGGTTCAGTAGTTCTTGAGATGAGACTTTAAAATTAGGGAAAGGTTTCTGAAAAAAAATCTGTTTTGCATGGTAAAACCACTCTAGCCTCGTGGAAAGTGTAAAGTTTCTATTTCCCGTTATTCCAGTTCATAATATAGATTAAAGGTCAGGGCTCGGGAAGGAAGTCAACCTAATTGTTATTGTATAGGATAGGTGTGGATTGTACCACAGATTGTATATATTATGTCTCATCGTGTGTTTTATTCAAGATAGTTAGAACAGGCATTTGTATACTAGTGTCACGATAACCCTTAGTTTGAAAATTCTGTGACACCATATTATAATAGCCTATATAACTCATGACCAAGCGGAACAGTTTCTACTCAAGAGTTCCATGCTAGTCAATCCCAGGCAAGTCGCTTGCTATTCCATACATAGGTTGATTGTAAACAATATGAAAATTACTAATATAAATAAAAACAATATGATGAGACCAATATTAGGCCTATAACATGTAGTTAAGCGTATTGTATGGTTATTGCTATACATTTTTTACATAGGGTACTATAAAAAGGGTCCTTGGCTTTCCTGTATGTAGAACCCTTAAGAAGAAAAAAAAAGCTTCTATAAATTTAAAGGTTCTAGAAACACCAAAAAAAGAACCTTTTTAGGTTCTGCCTATTATATGTTACCATATACAAAACATATTTTTTCAGAAACCTTCTCCATCTCAAGATTTACTGAATCAATAGGCCTACTAGGCATATTTGTACTTATTTCAATGCAATTCACATGGTGACTCTAAATATGATAATGAAATTCAACAATTTTGAAATTTTTGAAACATCTTGTGTCATTTTGGAAGGTCGTCTGCAGAAGCCTGCCGCGTCGAAAGTGTTAAAGGTTCCACATGCACTAGGACAGTTCTACTTCGAAGTTTTTTTCTAAGAGTGTATACTCACCTCTTCGGGCCACAAACATTGGCTTCGTCAACACTAGTCAATTCCGAGAGGCATGGTCCTATAATGGCTAGCACTAGCAGGACACTACTGGCAAAAATAGAAGCAAAAAAAACGTCACAATGTCGATTGTTGCAAATAAATAACGAATTAAGTCTGACGATCATGATGACAATTACTGTATGTTGTATCCTTTTACTGAAGTTAGTCGTGTACTACATTCACACACGATGTATGACCCATGTATGACTGTCATAGAAAGTTTCGTTTCCTCAAGTTAGGCCTTTGGTGGTTTAAACTAAACCAAAAATGGCAATAGGTTAGGCAATATACAACTTCCTGGATTGATTGCGAGATTATAGACTAGAGGGTCGTGCCCGGGGTCGTGAGGAAAAAAGAATCAGTTTTACCAGATATAATTGTAGGCCTATAGGAAATTTCAGTTTAACTTTAAATGACTGTTATCATTATTATAGTCTTTAATGTCTCCGTGTGTAAAAGTAGCAGTGCGAGCGTAATGTTTGGCATGCGCATGGGTCACACGCATCACATGTGATTGCATCCTGTTGCGTAAACGAGCATTCTGCGCACCCACGCTCTCCTATAATTCGCTACTGTTCGGCTCGACAATTTGGAACTGATTGAAGATAATAATAGTAACTTATTTCAAAATATATTTTACATGGGACCATGGAAGTATAGTCCAGTACTTCCATGATGGACACAAATACGTACCAGCTAAAGAACATAGTGAAATATAAACTGTTCACCCTAGGCCTATTTTAATATTTTCTAATTTCAAAAGCTTTCAAATATGTGGGATGAAATGATAAGTTATGATTTCAATCACTTATTAATGATGTTTCTGACGTTCGTGATCCCGAGAGTGAACTTGTGGAAATGAATCATCCTTCCGGGGGGGGGGGGGGGGGGGGGGGGGTAATTAGTGGATATGAGTTTACTATGGGGATGTGACAAAATTGCAAAATCTGTGACAATTATGGCTTTCCGGTAAACATTGTAAACATGGGTCCATTTCCCCCGAAAATTGGTAAATGTTTTGGTTAATTTTCATTTTTCTGGCGGCACATCCCTGCCAACAACATATTATTCTGAGTACCCCCACCCGGGCATCCTTCCTGCCTGGTTACAGCTTGGTTACCAAACACACCAAGGAAAAGTCCTTTACATGTTTGTCATGACCGAATGTGTTTAATGGAGACTAGCGCTGCAGACGATGCAAGACTAGAAACACTGGAATATGGAGAACACATCGCTGCTGAGGGCGCACAACACTAAATAACTCCTGGTCAGACGATGGCGGCCACAAAAAAAAATAGTGGCAGGACCCCTGGTCACGAGCTGGTGTATCGTAAGAATACACCGGCAACACGATAACAAAATGCGTCGGGACCCGCGGTGTTTCTTGAACTTGGCCGTATATTCTCTTATATTGCAATTATATTTCAAATATCGTATTTCAGAAGGGGAAAAAACCATTTGTATAACATAAAAAACAAAATGCCAATGTTTAACTGATATACAACCTAATTGGGTGGTTAAAAACTGACTGTAAGTAGCGCAACTCTAACCTTCTGCTCTATCTACCACAAATTTGTCCTTTCCTCTATCTCCAATCTTACTGTTTCCTACTCTGCATGCTTCTCCTATATGCACCTTTTTCCATGCTTTGCTTTACTCTAGGTTGTAGATACAGGAGGCATTTCCATCAGTCCTCCTGTCCCGAATCGCTTCTGTTGCAGTAGTTGCGACCGCAGTGATTACAGCAATTGAAAAACCATGATGGAAAACCAAATCAACATTAGGGTTAAAGTCCCTAAAATAACGTCTCCTGGAGCAGACTCGGATTTTTCTAAATCAACTGATGACGGCATGCCCCCAAACCCGAAATGGAGCAGTAAGCTTGACGGGAGAGCGCGCAAGAGTAGACCACTTGCAACATGCAAGACAAATATCACTATATCTACCATGAATATGAGAACTATCAGAGAGAGTCGATGTAGGGAGGAGCTTGTATCCAATCTAATTCCATATAAAATTGACATGATCGGGATACAGGAACACCGCATTGTCCATGATGACCCAGTGAAATACGAGAGCATTATGGGCGAGAGTCGGGATACGACTCAATAACAGAGCACTCAGATCATTAGCAAGGTTCAAGCCACATTCTGATCGTACACTCATAGTCAACTTCCATGGTAACCCAGCAATAACGGTAGTGGTGACCTACTGCCCTACAAATGTGGCGGATGAAGACACGTAGAAGATCACAACAACAGTCTAAACATGAAGGGGCAATATACTCCATTCCAGCGTACAACACCTTGCTTGTTGTTGGCGACTTCAATGCTCTAGGCTTGGAAAGGATGACGCCAAATTCACATACCATGATGACCTAGTACCTAGCAGACTTGGCTAAAGAGAAAGATATAATAATCGCAAATACTTACTTCCGCAAGAAAAAAGGCAAGTTGTGGACATAATGACAGCCCAGGTGGCAACAAACTACACCTGGAATACATCCTTGTCAGGCGGAAATGGCGAAACAGCGTTCTAAATTCTGAAGCATATAACACCTTTGCTAGTGTAGGATATGACCATCGAATCGTCTTTGCTCGTATCCGATTAAGCCTCAGAAAGAGTAAATCATCAAACGAAAAAAACAGTACGACTGGAAGCTA
>CM069456.1:46403976-46467662 GCA_035610835.1 Ophiura sarsii | reverse complement strand
CTTTTCTTTCACCTTTCTCTTTCTTTCTTTCTTTCTTTCTCCTCTTTCTTTCTCCCCTTCTTTCTTTCCCTTTCTCTTTCCTTTTTTTCTTTCTCCCTTTTCTTCCTCCTTCCTTTGATTTGCCCACAGCACCATAATTTTGCCGACAGATTTGATGAATGGGGGGTGTGTGACACCCCCCCCCCCCACACACACACACACCCCCCTCTGGGGACGCCCTTGTTCATGTAGCCCAGGTGTGTATACTCTAGTTGTTATTTTTCTATTACCGTATTGTTACTTTTTTGTGATTGGTATATATGTTTTTGAGCGAAATAAAAATATAAAAGAGAAGAAAAAAAACCTCGACGCACAACTCACTCACAACTCACGCACAACTCGCTCACAACTCACTCACAACTCACTCACAACTCACTCACAACTCGCTCACAACTCACTCACAACTCACCCCATAACCTCGCCCCACAACTCACCAACTCCCCCATCCACACCTTGAAAAGGTCGGGATGCCAACCGCAGTGCAAACTCTGGTAAAACGAGCGATGAGTTTAGCGCCTGTTATAATCGTGTTCACACAAAAGGCTACTACCAATCCGGGGCGGGGGAGCATTAAACTTGGAAACACCGGGGGTGATTTGACAGTGACTCAATACTTGGGAGTGTTGTGATAATACGTTTAACATCAGGGCCGTCAGATGGGGGGGGGGGGGTGTGCGTTGGGTGCTCTTCTTTTTTTTCTTCTTTTTTTTAAGGTAAAAATTGCGTTTTTCTTAGTTTCAAATTTCAATGATAGTAAAACTACTCATAAAACATTGACTACAGTGCTTTTTGGACTGCGAAATTGTGTGTCCGTGCGAAATTTTTGTCGTGCGAAATTTTTTGACTTCACCCCCCCCCCCCCCCCCCCCCCCCCCCCCCCCCCCAACACACTTACGTGAAATTCACGAGGTGACTGACTTGGAAACATTTTGGGGCAACCTTTACGATAAAAAAAACCTAGCTACGCCACTGCTTCCGGTAAAAAATCGTGAAAACGCACCCCCCTTGGGCAAAAAGTGTCTGACGGCCCTGAACATACAAAAAGGGTCATTATTTGAGAGTTCTTTCTAGGGGTAATTCTTGGGAGGAGTTTCAAGTCATTTTGAAAATATAAAGTTAAAAACGAGGAGCGTGCAGCCGACGCTGGCACGATTTGCCTACATTTGTCAATTAAATTCGTATTGGTTTAACACGTAATCGCGAATATCCATCGGCAAATTATAAATATCAAATTCTTAGGTACAACTAGGACCAAATTATAAATATCAAATTCCTAAGTACAATTAGTACCAAATCCCCAAACCAATGGTGTTGGATAACCAACTCCAGTCTAAGTGTCCTTTCTTTTCATTTACAGTTCTTGAACATGGCCGGCAATTTTAAATAGTCACGTGTTTGGCTCAAAATTTCATATTTTGCACCTCAATTTTGAGGCTAAATAGTAGAAAAGGGATAGTTATAGGCAATAATCACTGATAATATATAATACTTAACGATATTCTAGCCTATATTATAATTATTTTAAGGATTATTGGGGAAATAGCGACAATTTAAATAAGTATTTTTTAATTCCTCGCCACGGATACAGTCATCTACTTTTTATGCCCGAGAGTGGTGACGGCGTAGGATTATCAACACGTATTTTGTCGACGTGTGAATTCGAATATCACTGGGATCGCTTGTCCTTTGTCTCTATCATGTCTATTGACTTACTTGACTTAGGGCGGTAAAATTCCCGAACCACGATGCTTCTCCAAATCTTCCTTTCCAACATAGCTGTCTTGATTTCTTCTACCTGCAATCCTGTGTCACGCTTTAGTATGTCAATGTACATGTAGGTTAGGGCAGGTCTACCACGCTTTCTTACTTCAATGTTTTGGTATCCAATGTATGAGTTTGGAGACCAGCTAATTGGACCCTCTGAAGCAGTGTCCTGCAAATCTTGATCTATGTTCTCTGATCTTATCCGAGACTTTGGGCATATCCCTGTACAGGTTCTCATTTGTCACATGCTGTCTCCAGTTGATGTTGAACACGGTTCTTAGCATTCTAGTGTAACATCCGTCCAGCTGTTTACTAAGCTTTGGGGTGACTGCCCATGACTCACATCCATAGAGGAGGACTGATTATACAGTAGCTATGAACAGCCTTTCTTTGAGCTTTCTGGATAGTGATTTGGCCTTCCATAACTGACTAAATTTGCCACAAGCAGCTGCTTTGAGTGTTTTAACGCTTTCCACGCGGCAGGCGGCTGCAGACGACATTCCAAAATTTCACAAAATGTTTCAAAAATGTCAACATTATTGAATTATATTACTATATTTGGAATCACCATGAGCAATGCATTGAATTAAGTACAACATCCCTATTATTGGTTCAGTAATCCTTTAAATATACTCTGAAAATTACGAAAAGGTTTCGGAAAATCTGTTTGTAATGGTAAAATTAATAGCCGCGTGGAAAGTGTTAATGTCCTTTTCAGTACTGTTCATCCAGGCTCCAAGGTACTTGAAGTCCTCCACTTTATCAAGGCGCATACCTTCGCTTGTGGTGATTACAAGTACTTCCTTCTGGTTGAAGGACATGTACTTTGTCTTTGCAGCGTTCATTTTGATCCCAACTTTACACCATCTGAAGTCTCCACTCTATTAAGTAGCGATTGCGCTTGAGACACTTCTTCAGACAACAGTGCAATGTCGTCAGCAAAGTCAAGGTCAGTAACTATGGTTGGTCCTATTCTTCTGCTGCTTATTTTTGTTAAGCGGAATCCTAGCTCTTCTTCCTTACCATCTATGGCCTCTCTTAGGGCGTAGTCGAGAACAATGACAAAGAGATATGGATCCAGGGTGTCACCTTGTAGTACTCCAGCCAGTATTTCAAATTCCTCAGTTCCCCATCAGGTGATATAACCTTTGTCTTGGTGTCCATATATTTTTGCAATCGCATTTGTAAGCTTATCAGGTATACCATAGGCCTTCAGAATTTGCAGCATTCGTCCCTATGTATTGCGTCAAATGCCTTCTTGAGTCAATAAAGGTTATGATAGCTGGCAGGTTGTTCGATCTAATTCCCTCAATAATTCTTCGGAGGGCAAGAATATGGCCAACTGTGGTAACGTCCAACTCGAAAGCCATTTGATTAGCTCTCAGGTGGATGTCAAGCTCAGGTCTGATTCTGTTGAGTATCATCTTGTTGTATATTTGCAACAATTGAGCTCAGACTTATTCCACTGTAGTTGCCTCCCAAGCTGATATCACCTGATTTTGGTTTTGGTACTATGTTGAGAATAGACCATTGGTCTGCTTTTTCTCCGTTCAGCAAGGCATCATTGCAGAAGTCCAGAATGATATTATCCAAATCGCATCTTTTGAGTATTTCAGGTGTGAACACATCTTCCCCCACTGCTTTTCCCCTCTACAAGTGCCTTCTTAGCCTTCATATATTCCTCCAAATCAAAGGGTCCTTATTTTATTTGAGATTTGATAGTATTGGGGCAATTTCCTCATCCTCATTACTATGTGTGGTGGGCTCCCAAGTAGATTTTGAAATGAGTATACCAATTATCTAGTCTCTCCTTTTGCGTGGATCCTTTGATTTGACCCTTTCTTGTTGTCAATCTTCCTGATATTTTGTTGATCAGTTTCCAACTCTTACCATGCTTGCAGTTTATGTGGGCATTTTTACCTCTCTAAGCTTATTGGTAAGGTCTTCCTCTTTCACATGATCATAAGCCTCCCCTAGCTCTTCTTAGCCTCCTTATAATTTCTCCAATTCTCCTCGTCGTTAATGTCCAGTTGGTATTTTGCATACGCTTCTTCGATGTGTGTTCTCGCCCTTGATACCTGGCGTCATTTGAGAAGAAGGTTGTTTTCTCTTTTTTCCCTCACAGGAATCACTTCCTCTGCAGCATCTTGAGTGGCTTTAATGAATCTGGAATATTTCTCAGATGCAGTTTCTACATCATCCTGGAGGGGTTGAAACCTATTATGCACCTCTATGCTATATTTGGCTTGCAGATCATTATCAGTTGTAAGTAGCTTCCAGTCGTACTGTTTTTTCCGTTTGATGATTTTACTCTTTCTGAGGCTTAATCGGATACGAGCAAAGACGATTCGATGGTCATATCCTACACTAGCAAAGGTGTTATATGCTTCAGAATTTAGAACGCTGTTTCGCCATTTCCGCCTGACAAGGATGTATTCCAGGTGTAGTTTTTTGCCACCTGGGCTGTCATTATGTCCACAACTTGCCTTTTTTCTTGCGGAAGTAAGTATTTGCGATTATTATATCTTTCTCTTTAGCCAAGTCTGCTAGGTACTAGGTCATCATGGTATATGAATTTGGCGTCATCCTTTCCAAGCCTAGAGCATTGAAGTCGCCAACAACAAGCAAGGTGTTATGCGCTGGAATGGAGTATATTGCCCCTTCATGTTTAGACTGTTGTTGTGATCTTCTACGTGTCTTCATCCGCCACATTTGTAGGGCAGTAGGTCACCACTACCGTTATTGCTGGGTTACCATGGAAGTTGACTATGAGTGTACGATCAGAATGTGGCTTGAACCTTGCTAATGATCTGAGTGCTCTGTTATTGAGTCGTATCCCGACTCTCGCCCATAATGCTCTCGTATTTCACTGGGTCATCATGGACAATGCGGTGTTCCTGTATCCCGATCATGTCAATTTTATATGGAATTAGATTGGATACAAGCTCCTCCCTACATCGACTCTCTCTGATAGTTCTCATATTCATGGTAGATATAGTGATATTTGTCTTGCATGTTGCAAGTGGTCTACTCTTGCGCGCTCTCCCGTCAAGCTTACTGCTCCCTTTCGGGTTTGGGGGCATGCCGTCATCAGTTGATTTAGAAAAATCCGAGTCTGCTCCAGGAGACGTTATTTTAGGGACTTTAACCCTAATGTTGATTTGGTTTGCCATCATGGTTTTTCAATTGCTGTAATCACTGCGGTCGCAACTACTGCAACAGAAGCGATTCGGGACAGGAGGACTGATGGAAATGCCTCCTGTATCTACAACCTAGAGTAAAGCAAAGCATGGAAAAAGGTGCATATAGGAGAAGCATGCAGAGTAGGAAACAGTAAGATTGGAGATAGAGGAAAGGACAAATTTGTGTTAGAGCAGAAGGTTAGAGTTGCGCTACTTACAGTCAGTTTTTAACCACCCAATTAGGTTGTATATCAGTTAAACATTGGCATTTTGTTTTTTATGTTATACAAATGGTTTTTTCCCCTTCTGAAATACGATATTTGAAATATAATTGCAATATAAGAGAATATGCGGCCAGGTTCAAGAAACACCGCGGGTCCCGACGCATTTTGTTATCGTGTTGCCGGTGTATTCTTACGATACACCAGCTCGTGACCAGGGGTCCTGCCACTATGATTTTTTGTGGCCGCCATCGTCTGACCAGGAGTTATTTAGTGTTGTGCGCCCTCAGCAGCCGCTGTTCTCCATATTCCAGTGTTTCTAGTCTTGCATCGTCTGCAGCGCTAGTCTCCATTAAACACATTCGGTCATGACAAACATAAGGACTTTTCCTTGGTGTGTTTGGTAACCAAGCTGTAACCAGGCAGGAAGGATGCCCGGGTGGGGGTACTCAGAATAATATGTTGTTGGCAGGGATGTGCCGCCAGAAAAATGAAAATTAACCAAAACATTTACCAATTTTCGGGGGAAATGGACCCATGTTTACAATGTTTACCGGAAAGCCATAATTGTCACAGATTTTGCAATTTTGTCACATCCCCATAGTAAACTCATATCCACTAATTACCCCCCCCCCCCCCCCCCCCCCCCGGAAGGATGATTCATTTCCACAAGTTCACTCTCGGGATCACGAACGTCAGAAATGTCATTAATAAGTGATTGAAATCATAACTTATCATTTCATCCCACATATTTGAAATTAGAAAATAAATAGGGGGGAAAGTTTATATCTCACTATGTTCTTTAATAGCTGGTACGTATTTTTGTCCGTCATGGAATTACTGGACTATACTTCCATGGTCCCATAATACATTTTGAAATAAATTACTATTATTATTTTCAATCAGTTCCATTCCAAATTGTCGAGCCGAACAGTAACGAATTATAGGAGAGCGTGGGTGCGCAGAATGCTCGTTTACGCAACAGGATGCAATCACACATGATGCGTGTGACCCATGCGCATGCCAAAAATTACGCTCGCACTGTTACCTTTACACACGGAGACATTAAAATAATGATAATGATAACAATCATTTAAAACTTAAACCAAAATTTCCTATACAATTATATCGGGTAAAACTGATTCTTTTTTCCTCACGACCCCGGGCACGACCCTCTAGTCTATAATCTCGCAATCAATCCAGGAAGTTGTATATTGCCTAACCTATTGCCATTTTTGGTTTAGTTTAAACCACCAAAGGCCTAACTTGAGGAAACGAAACTTTCTATGACAGTCATACATGGGTCATACATCGTGTGTGAATGTAGTACACGACTAACTTCAGTAAAAGGATACAACAGTAATTTGTCATCATGATCGTCAGACTTAATTCGTTATTTATTTGCAAAAATCGACAGTGTGACGTTTTTTTTGCTTCTATTTTTGCCAGTAGTGCCCTGCTAGTGCTAGCCATTATAGGACCTTGCCTCTCGGAATTGACTAGTGTTGACGAAGCCAATGTTTGTGGCCCGAAGAGGTGAGTATACACTCTTAGAAAAAAACTTCGAAGTAGAACTGTCCTAGTGGAACC
Organism: Ophiura sarsii; assembly: GCA_035610835.1. Lineage (NCBI taxonomy): Eukaryota > Metazoa > Echinodermata > Ophiuroidea > Amphilepidida > Ophiuridae > Ophiura > Ophiura sarsii. Next base: position 46,460,866 of record CM069456.1, on the reverse strand, counting down.
TTTAACACTTTCCACGCGGCAGGCGACCTTCCAAAATGACACAAAATATTTCAAAAATGTCAAAATTGTTGAATTTCATTATCATATTTAGAGTCACCATGTGAAATGCATTGAAATACGCCTAGTATTGATTCAGTAAATCTTGAGATGGACTTTGAAAGTTGGTAAAGGTTTCTGAGTAATATGTTTTGTATATGGTAACATAATAGCCAGAACCTGTTAAAAGGGTTCTTTTTTGGTGTTTCTAGAACCTTTAAATTTACAGAACTATTTTTCTCTAAGGGTTCTACTACAGGAAAGCCAAGGACCCTTTTTATAGTACCCTATGTAAAAATGTATAGCAATAACCATACAATACGCTTAACTACATCTTATAGGCGGCCTAGGCCTAATATTAGTCTCATCATATTGTTTTTATTTATAAATAGTCATTTTCATATTGTTTACAATCAACCTATGTATGGAATAGCAAGAGATTGCATGGGATTGACTAGCATGAAACTCTGGGTAGAATCTGTTCCGCTTGGTCATGAGTTATTATATAGGCTATTATAATATGGTGTCAAAGAATTTTTCAAACTAAGGGTTATCGTGACACCAGTATACATATACCTGTTCTAACTATTGAATAATACATACGATAAAATGTGTGTACAATCTGTGTTACAAATCCACACTAAACCCTACAATAACAATTAGGCTGACTTCCTTCCCGAGCCCTGACCTTTAATCTATATTATGAACTGGAATAACGGGAAATAGAAACTTTACACTTACCACGAGGCTAGTGTAAGTGGCCATTTTTTTTTACAGACTCCCCAAAAAATAGTAAAACTTGGCATATTTTTTTCTCCCGTCAGAAGTTGAAATCTTGATTAAGGGGGTGGGGGGGGGGGGGGGGGGGGGTAGCGATGAAGTTGTCCGCATAACCGGTCGAAAAAAATCGCATGGTCAAAATCGCAAATCTACCGACGGAGGGTCGTTTTTACCGTTACCGACGGGGTTGGGGGGTGGGCACCTCCCCCTGGATCCCCCTCCCATGGGTACGCCACTGAAGTGGTTTTACCATGCAAAACAGATTTGTCAGAAACCTTTCCCAACTTTTAAAGTCTCATCTCAAGAATTTCTAAACCGATTATTAGGCATGTTTGTACTATTTCGAATGCATTTCTCATGGTGATTCCCAATATTGTTATGGAATTCAATGATCTTGACATTGTGAAACAATTTGTGAACTTTTGGAACTGTCATCCGCAGACGACTGCCGATTGGAAAGTGCAAAGGGAATGACTGAGGATATTTATAGTTCTGCGACTTGTTTCAATGTCGCCTTTTCTTGGTCTAAAGTAGGTTATAGAACTAACGGCGTCTCAAGTCGAACTTAGTTTGGGCACTTGGGCACTCGGCGCCTCTTGATCATTTTGATATTTTGGTTTTTATTTCGGAATCCATCAAGTTTGAGAACTAACACGGAGAACTAACAGTCAAAAGCTCGCTTTTTATTTTTATCAGAGGGTTATAATGCGCGGGATGTTTTGGGAGGGTGCGGTGCTCCAATTTCGTTGCGCATTAGCAGGCTGATCACGTGTAAAGTTAAGTATTGAGCTCCTTCAAAAATCCCTGTCATTAAATTGGTATTTTACTTTTAGTCAACTTTTTGAGTTTATGTTATGGTATCTGGAACACAAGCGAACCACGGCGTTTTAAAACGAATGCAGAACTGCGAATAACGCGAATGCGCCTCTGAGCGCATTGATTTGTTAATTCACATTATAACATGTGTACACACCCCTACATATGAAATCGAAAGACGTTAGAAAGTCCGGTGTCAAATGCAAAAGACACTAAATTCAAAAACACTATTTAAAACCACTATTCTTCCCTTGAGCATGCTAAACGATATTGAAACCTTTAGTAAACCACAGAAAATATTGTAAACAAGGTTCTCGAGATCAACTACTCACGTGTCCCGTCGACGATGAGACCCAATACCATGTGACCACTGTTCATGACTGTTATGATTGTGTGATTAGGACTTTTGTGAACTATCCATCCCTTAAAATAAAACACACTACATGTTAAAAGTTTTCACTCAATTTTGTATTAAACATTAGAAAAATACTTTTTATACCTGGATTTAAATATTGCATGCACATATTTTCTTTAATTTGCCCACGTTACGTCACACAGTTTCAATACTACATGTAGTTCAGATCTATCTAGTACACCAAACAGATTTGTTTTCCGACCCCCAAAATTCACCAGAAAGGTCACCCCGACCCTCCCCCCCCCCCCCCCCCCGAGAATTTGAACCACGGACTTAGGGCCCATATCCTAGCCACTACACCACGGCTGTCAGTCACACTCGGCGAAGTATATTCGCCTCGTTATATAGCCTGGGTCCGTTTTGTAGCCCAAAATCCTGCACGCCGGGTTATAAAAACATTTTTCCGCCCAGTTGCCGTGTGGTGTAGGCTATAGTAGAGTAAAGGTTAAAATGGATGTCGGATGGTCGGAAGGATGTTATAGGTGGGATGGTATTACCATTAATTGACCAATTCGGTGTGATCGTCATAAGCTAGGCGTCACACCGCAGAAAAACAAGGTTTTGATGCGTTTGACATTGACCATGAAGCTAGTAGCCAAGCTTCACGGTTGTTGTCTTTTGGCATTGAGCTTGCTGGCTTTATTGCTACATTTTGATGCTTTGTCTTTTCTGAGTAGGAGTAGGCTACGCCCTCAGGAATTCAAATTCCATTGTTCCCATATTCTTTCTTTTTTTGTATGGCTTTTTGTATCAATCTATGTCATTAAAATCGGATCATTTTGAGATTTTGGCTTTTGCACAAAGAATCTGAGAAAAATGGTGACCTCTGTGACCTATTTTTTCCATATAACTCGGAAACTAAACATCGGTGGGCATTATAACCATGATAACCATTATACTCTTAGGAACAGTTCGATGCATTACAGTACATCCTTATATATATTATAGGGGGTGTGGTTTTGGATGTCAACAGGCAATTTGATTGGTTTTTGGCCGATATAAGATGCGACAATGGTATACATGTATGTTTAAGGCGGGGCTTTTCATTCTAATAATAATACCTTCACGCCCTTCAGAGCGTATGATCGGCGCCCTACACAAAGTCGCCGGCGTATGCGTTGTGCGTTAACGCAGCGTTGCCATATGTGCGTGTGCTAAGAACGCGATTAATTCGAAGCAGAGAGTTGGTAAACACCTCGCTGGAATTTATGAAGCGGGGTAAAGGTATATGTCAATGGCCATTGCTATTTTTTATAACCCCACCCCCCCCCCCCCCCCCCCCCCCCTCTCCACGTCTGATAACAACATTATTTTATGACCCCCCTATCGGAAGTTAGATTTTTTTATGACCGCCCCGGGCCCCCTCCCCCTTCCCATTCCATGTTATTTTATTCTACACATTAAAAATACCTTTGACCTATTGACTTATGAAGGTATCCATGTTGCATGTATGATCCAAGTTTGATGGATTGAGCGTGATACACAAAGATATTGGTTGAGCTATGAGTTTTACAAAATATTGTGCGAGACGCAGTCGAGCACAATATTTTTAAAACTCATAGCGAGACCAATATATTTGTGTATCATTTTGAGAATCTGACTTGACAAAAATACAGTTCCAAAAGTGTGCGCTGATAAACGAATGAATACATATGAGCTTATTCACGCCCTAGTGCGCCGGTAGTTTCACGCGGCGTAGTACACCGCGTGACGCGATAGGGCGCACAATGCCTCCCCGTGGCGCAACGTGACGATCATTCGATGCAGTGCCTTTGAAATGGACCAATGGACCTACGGCACATAATCTCCTGGCCACAGTTCGACATACGTGGGCGCACTTCGATCAGGCTGCGCACGAATGCTTGAACTCACAAAATACTGCCAACCAACAACACCAAAGCACCTGATTGGTCAAATTTAAACTGACGCCTTTTTAACGATCGTCACGCTGCGCCGTATCCACCAACGCAGTGCCTCCGCTGCGCTATAACCACCGACGCAGTGGGGCGTGATGGTGCGTGGAAAAGCTCATTAGTTTTTCAGTTCTCACGTTTGAACACCAACCACCAATCAGAGCCTTGAGGTCGAGATGACGTAGTGCGCACAACGGAGAACCACGGGACCGTTTTGGGGTGAGGTTGAGCAGGCGTACTTTACGCGAGCTCAACCTCATGTGACGTGGGTCCATTAGGTGGTATTTCTGTTGTTGCTGTGTACAAATGCGCATGCTCGGTATCGGTATGCATATTCATATATGTTAAATACTCGTGGAATTCCACGAGTAAATGCACACTTTTTGGACGTACTATTTTCCTAGACTGGATCCTCCTGTCTTCCCGATTTTCCACACGGCCCTTGCGAGGGTGCTCAAATGTGAAGACTGGAAAAAATACAGTTCTAAAAGTGTGCGCTGATAAATTCGTGAAAAAATGAGCTTATTCACGCACCATCACGCCACAGAGCGCCGGTAGTTTCACGCGGCGTCGTACATCGCGTGACGCGATAGGGCGCACGATTTGCCTCCCCGTGGCGCAGCGTGACGATTGTTCGACTCACTGCCTTTGAATTGGACCAATCAGGTGGTATTTCTGTTGTTGCCGCGCATGCTCAGTACTGGTATTTTGTCGTGGAATTCCACGACAAACCGCACACTTTTTGGACGTACTATTTTCCCAGTCCCTATATTTGGTCCGCCATTTTTAAAGATGGCGGCCATATAGAGGGAAGCGCGAAGCGGGGACCCAGTCTAACCTTGCATGTAAAAGATAAAAATAACCATTTTATAAAGGCCTGCTTTAATAACATAAAACATTGAAACATTCACCCCTACGCTCGTATAATCAACTGTCTATATTTTATATTAAAATAAAAAGATACTGATGTCCATATGTGTTGTATTTTATAAAGGGTATATTGTATCGTTTACATTTATAAACAGATCAAAGATAAAAACTTGAAGACATAAAATGTGGCGGGTTGTTTTAGAAGAAAATTTGTATTTTTTTTGTATTTTTGAAAATGACCCTTCTGACCCAGTCCATTTACAAGGAATATGTTTGAATGAATGTGCGCACTAAACTCATGTTTAAGTTAAAACCATGCTAATGATGTCATAACACGGGGGTCATAATATACTCAATAGCGGCGGATACAGGGGGCGGAGGGGGCGGGCGCCCCCGAAACATTTTGCAATGTACCTTGTTCGTGTACCACTGTACCTTTTTCTGAAAACGTCCCCCTTTGTAAAGTTTTTTTGGGCCAGTTTTGATGAAAATATGTCCTACATCCGCCCCCCCCCAACAGTAGCGTAACTTGGTACAAAGATGCAACATGTAAACCTTCATATGTGAATGGGGTCAAAGGTCACATGTAAAGGGCAAAGGTCGTCTGAGGACAAGTTGTAAAATAAGCTGAAAACATAAAAAAAGGATATTTCTTTTTCATGCAAAGACCGATTGCATTGAGCGCCAGAAGGCCGTAACTCAAGAAATGCTATTTTGAGATAATCGACTTTCAAATATTTGGGACTCACTACAGTAGGCCTACACTGTAGCACCCAACTTTTGTCAAATTCAGAGTGTTTATGAATTATCTCTTTATGGTTCTGAAAATCTAGGTTATATAGATTATTTTTGTACCAAAATATCAATTTACCCGAAAGTTGAGTTACGGCCTTCTGGCGCTAAACCCTCGATATAATACTGATAAAAGCGGATGCTTTACGCCCAATATGTAGGCCTATTGGTCTTGTTATGAATTCTTAAAATAAAACTCATAGCTCTACCAATAAATATGGGCTCAACCGATCCAATTTTATACCAAACTTGGATAAAAATGTAGCATGGGAACCTTCAAATATCAATGAGGTCTTATGTCACATATCAAGGTCAAAGGTCAACTGAGGCAAAGTTATAAGATACTGAAGCTGTAAAATATATACAAAGACTGATTGCAACCAAACTTAGATAATAAATGCATCATGTGAACCTTCATAAGTCAAAGCCTAAGGTCACATAGCAAGGTCAAAGTTCATCTGAGGTAAAGCTGTAAATAAGCTGGACACATAAAAAAACTTTTTTTTTCGTACAAAGACTAATTGCAACCAAACCGGTCAAGATTCACTTATCTACCCTAGACGACCCGTCAGACCGCATCTGTATTTTTTTTATGTTGTTTTCTTATTTCTTTGTTTACAGCATAGATGTTAAGCAAACCAGAACAGTTAGAGTGAGCACTGTTTGTCCTGCAGGTACATGCCAGGTAACGAGGTAACTATGATCAAATTTCTTTTTTTATTCTAGTGGCGTATCTAGAGACATGTAGGCCCTATACTGAATTAAGAAGCCAAATTAAACTTTCCATTGTCATCGTACATTGAAATCATACTTGATCAGATTTACATGATGCCACCAACAATGTTACTTCTAAATTGTGTTGGAAAAAGGAAGGTCTCCAAATTTTGTACAAATTTAAAAAAATACCTGTAGCAAAACAAAAAAAAATTGGGAAACCCGCATCGCCACAAAGCATGCATATTCCATATTGCTTGCAGGCCGTATTCTCGTATACTAAACACGGTTTTAGCTTTAAACCGTGTCTAACTAAACTCGTGTCTAATATCTTTAAAACGACGCAGAATGTCTGCATGATCATATTAAAGTGCTGATTTCAAGTTTAGGCTATATTATTTATTTTTACAGGCTTCAATATTTTCTGACGACGAAATACTATTTGCACTGCTGTGCGGGATTTTCACAAACAAATACGAGTTGTTCACAAGGTATTATTGACAATATTCTTTATGTATATCGAGTCAGAAAAAAATCATTAGATCAAAATATTGCTACATGTATCACTCAGATTTTTACTTCTCACATCAACAAGGAAATCAGAAGTATTGAGTGTAAACATGATTTGATTAACTACACCTAAACCCAATATTCTTGGTAGTGTTATTCTAGCAAAATCAAAATATAAGATACTTCGAATATGCACTTGGTTGACAAATTACGTCTCCGTAATCATTCATAAATATTCAGTAGATTTACATTTTGTCTGTTCATTTAATATTAAGAGAGAGGTTCCAGGACGTAAAAATCACGTCATAATTGTGCTCCTACGTTAACAACAGATCACAATAGTGATAATGCGTGTCAGATGTAACCATATATACAAATCTTAATCTATGGACCTGATGGATGTAACTCAAGACCTAATGACTAATTTAAATCGATAAATGCCTTACTGTTTTCAATAACACATAATGTACAATACAAAGCAATTTTCCGGGAAGAAATCTCACCATCAAAATTACATGAACTGCGACGATAACGAAAATATACCAGTGTCAATTAAACGACTGTCTATGTACATTTTCTATCGAAACAGCTTGTGAACCCGATCGGTTTGGTGAAAACTGCACCAAATCATGCACCTGTGAGTCGAACCGATGCAATTCGGTGGATGGAACCTGTGAATGTTTGCCTGGTTACAAGGGAATCAACTGCACCAAGCAATGTGAGAAAGGAAACTATGGCGTTAACTGCAGAGGGAATTGCACATGCCAAAATGGGGGTACCTGTGATTTGATAGATGGCAAGTGCAAATGTCCGACTGGATTCTACGGCGTAAACTGCGAAGAGGCTGTCGAAAGCACTACCCGTAATAATAAAGGTACTGTTTATTAATGATGAACAATAAAACTTTTAAAAAACCCGTCTTATTCATGTTATTATACGGATTGAATATTTGTTCTCATTCGTGACGTGACATACCTACATTCAGCTAAAATAGTTGACAGTGACTGTATATGGCTTTGATTGTTATAACATTATGAGTATGTTGAGTGGAATTCTTGCATAATGATCTCGGCGTTTGCATATGAGGCAATCAGCATCCAGTTGTTTGGAAAGACTTCGTCTGTATAGTAGTAGGCTATATGTTGACATAGAGCGTGTTTCTGCTGGGGAAGAAACCGCTAATAAACGCTGAGTTTGCCCAGTAGAAACAGGCAGAACCCGGCAATAATCGGTATTTTTGGTATCCCCAAAAACCGTCACAAACCAGGTTTGGAACACTGCAAAAAGTAAACGCTAATAAACGCTAAGTTTCAATCGGTCATTTGACCTTTTGTAATACCAGACAATGCCAGCGCCACCGCACAGTGGCGTAACTAGACTTTTTCATTTGTGGGGCAAGAAGGGGCAGCGACTTGAAATGGGGGGCTCCATTCCACACCCACACCGATTGATTTCATTTGGGGGCAAGCGGGGGGGGGGGGGGGGAAAGGCTCCACCCCCCCCCCCCCCCCCCCACCCCCCCCCCCCCCCCCCACCGCTGGTTACGCCACTGCGGCACCGCACCTGAAAAAAGATTGCTTCTCAATGTGTATAACCCAGCGTGACACGGTTCACGGCGCAAACCGTTAAGATTAATCGCCTTTCTGTTTCTATTGGGTTTACAGGGTGAGTCAAAATAGTCAGGTCCCGTTTTCAAAAAATCAAGAAAAATACTTATTTTACGAAATTGGTAATGGTTTTCATTGTTTATGAGAGAAGACATATTTATTCAAACCTGGTGATGTTTTCACGAATATCATATTCCACGCCAGATTTACAACATATTTACGAAAAGACGCGTTATCCAAAGTGTTCCAAGTTTGGTGTTGGATGTTATAACTACTGTAATATATTAGTTATTCATACAACACAACACACTGTATAACTGTTGCAATTTATACCAAAATATCATGTTTATTTGTTGAATCTCTGATAAATTAAACGATATTGCATGCAAAGTATTTAAATATATTATAATTTAACTCAGTATTGCACAAATATATTCATAAAAATGGACTATGCACTTTGCCTGGTAAGTTGCCAAAGCACAAACTGTTTAAAGATATAAGATCTGTTTTTCTCTCAGACTTCTCTCATATCAGTTCGATTAAAATAACAAGTTTCAAAATACTTTGGTCAACATTTTGTTAAAACTCAATAATGCTTGTTATAGGCTATCTGTGATTGCACGAAAACTATTGAAAACATAACCGCAAAGACAATAGAATCTCTTTTCCTATTGTAATTGCTGTGAAAACCAACACGCCTTTGATTGACTTATTCAAAAGGCGCGCGTTAAACGTTAACGTCCATAAATAAGTAGGAACAGATTTTATTTCACAGAATTTAGAAAAATTATCATATCTCCCGTTTTGAATAACCAATTTGAATGAAATAAAATTTAGGTTATAGCTAGTAGGCCTAATGCCAGGCAAGTCATTAAATATATTCATTTTTGAATTTTAACTGGTTTAAAAAATCGGTGAAATCAGGACCTGACTATTTTGACTCACCCTGTATTGCCGATTATTGCCGGTTCCAAACCTGGTTTGTGAAGGTTTTTGGGATTACCAAAAATACCGATTATTGCCGGGTTCTGCCTGTTTCTACTGGGCAAACTTAGCGTTTATTAGCGGTTTCTTCCCCAGCAGAAACATGCTCTAAGTCTCTCCTGATAGAGATCACGTTAGCCATCTCACACATTCTTCCGATGGCTTCAACAATCTGCCATGGTATTAACTATTATGTAATCTTATAGAATTGTCAGCATTTTGCCTTGCCTTTCTGCAATCGATGTAGGTGATTACTGCCGTAAATGTTGTTGGCCTATAACCCCTTCTACATTCTATGAGCCTCCTCAGTGCCGGTATGTGGCCCACTGTTGTCCTATCGACCCTGAAGCCGTTCTGGTTTAGTTCTCAGATGTTGATCTAGCTTCAGTCTGATTCAGGGTCATTATTATTGTTTCAGGTCCAGGATCATTCTATTGTACGTTTTAGCAACAATCAGAACTTAGCCTGATATCTCGGTAGTTGTCTCCTGGATTTTGAGTTGGAACGATTTTGAGTATAGAGAGTATGCAATGCTACGTCACTATGTCCTCATTTGAACTGTGCCTCCAAGATGGATGCCACGGAACAATATGATTTGGTCAGTTCAGATCACTTGAAGCGGGAAATTTAATTGTCAATCCGAATACGTGACTAGCCCGACCTATGGCTGCCCGATCCATTGTTATACCGTTCCGGTTGGTTCATTGCATACCCTCTATACAGACCATATCATGATTATCTTGTTTTTATCCCCAGTAAGTATTGCTAGTTGCTACATTGCATGCAGAAGTCCAACGTAATGTCATCAGGGTCGCATCTTTTCAGCACTTCGGGTGGGACTTTGTCTTCAGTAGGCCTAGAGTGCTGATTTGTCCTTCTACCAGTGACTATTATAGCCTTATCATATTCCTCCTGGTCGGACGACCCTGTTTTAATATCAAGATCTCCTACAATTGGTGTGATTTCTTCCTCCTCGTTAGTATACTTTATTGATCAATATGCAGGCTCGCGGATACAGTAACATTGTTTCTTCAACATGTTCAAGGAGCTTTCCAATTTTGGAATTTTTGGAGGAGATTTAAAGAAGGTTATTAGAAATTTTGTCAATTAATATAGGTGTGTTTTTTAGTTACGACTTTTGAGGTTTGCAATTTCAATATTTGTTTTCTTTGGTTTTAATCACTTTATTATTCTGCAGGTCAAACAGTTGGAAATGGCGGGCAGACTAGCCTCCAATCATCAAATAATATTGTAATCCCGGTCACTGTCGTATGCCTATTTCTCGTCTTTGTCGTCGTCTGCTCCGTGATCGCTTGGAAATGCGAGCTAATGTCAAAATGGTAAGTAAAATACGATGAACAATGTTTAATTTGGCGCCATTATTGATAGATGTTGTTGTTACAATTAAAAAGACGTTTCTGCCTATTTTTCACGATAATTTGAGTCCCTATATCATCCAGTTACAATAACAAACACGATAATATAGGCCCCTAATGATGGAAATACAATGGCGTAACCAGCGGGGGCAGGGCCCCCCACTTGGAACCCTTGCCCCCCAAATGAAATCAATCGGTGTGGGTGTGGAATGGAGCCCCCACCCCCCATTAGGACCCCCACCCTCCCCCCCCCCCCCCCCCCCCCCCAAAAAAAAAAAAATTAATGAAAAAGGCTAGTTACGCCACTGTGGAAATAAGCTGTTAAATTACTGTGTCATGTGGAAAAACTTCTCCAAAGCTCCTTCCTCTATCTCCAGTAAATATTCACTTCTTTTGTAACTTTATTTTAACAGGTCATCAAAAACGGGGAAATCAAAACAGGGTAAGTGTCATAAGGTCTTGATTTGCTTGATTATGTAAATAGGCATTGGAAAAGTCAATACATCTATGTTGATGATTTGACAAATACAAATTAATGGAAAGTGGCATTTGGAGCTTATAAACATCAGTAAAAGTGCTATAGATGTTTATTCATCGAGTAAGAAGACAAACGTCTGTATTGCACCCAAATCACAAGGGATGTGTTATTTAGAAATAGGTGCAAAGTCATAAACACACGATAACAGTTACCTTAATTTATTAAAACAATGATCCTATAGTGTTGATCCGCACGTAAAATGTTTAAATGAATCCTCCACAATCAACTCATTCAATCTCATGTCGCGTCCATTAAATAATGATTCCGTAATTTTTCAGATGAGCTTCAAGAAGTATCATCATCATCATCATCACAAAAACCGCCAACGACATTACCTGCAACCGCGGCATCATCTGATGGCGGACAAAACCAAACGATACTCTCAGCTCAACCGGGTAATACTCACAATGATGATAAGTCTGAAGTTCAACAACCGAGTTCACAACAAGCGGAAGACAGCTCCCAGGCGGATTATGATGGCGTTTTGCCGGCACTTAAAAGTACGGGTTCGCCGCCCCCATCGGTTGATCCCAAGTACACGTCGGTCATCCAGGCGCTGGGCAAAAACGCAATCGCCAAGCAAACCCCATTGAAACCTCCTGTCAAACCGACCGTGAAGCCTGTAGTACCAAAGCGGCAGCAAAAAAGTGTGACCAGCGATAGTTCAGAAACTCTTCCGGCGTATGCCGAGGTCACGAAACCGTCGGAGGTTAAATCCGGAGATGGACCCCCTTCGACCATCAAGAAGGGCGTGGGTAGTTCAAAGCCTCAGCCTCCTCAGAAACCATCAACAAGATCGCGCGATGCACCAGCGGTCTATGATGCCCCGAAGCCACACGTGGCAGCAGAGTCGTCGGAGCCGCTGCCTACCTACGCCACAGTTAATCCTCCGTCCCCTAATTCCACACCAATGTCTCTAGAGGAAGACGCTGCCTCCGAGACTCCACCGACATATGCTTTAATTGGAGAACACCCTCTTGGCACCAAATCACCAGATGTCCCACCGCCCCCAATACCAGTCGAACCAATCCCCGCCTTGTTGCCCAATGCTACTGGAACTGAAAACCCCTATGATCTTCTTGATCCGACACCATGACGGATTCGGAAAAGGGGATCCATCAACCACGTTTACCTATCAAAACCAAAGACGCCCCTCCGCCAATGCCAAGTCCATATGACACCCTTGGAGCTAATGCTAAATCAAAGAGTTCCTCTCTACCAATGCAACAGTACGCCACCCCAAATTCAATAGCCCAGACTTCGTCGGCAGTAGTACCTATTACGTTACCGGCTAAAGTAGCGGGTATGGGAACCCCATACGGGGTAGTTAATCTTTCAACGACCAATCTATCGCATGGTGAAAATGAACTTCGGCATGGCATCAACCAAGAGCATGAAATCCTCGATACACCACCGGCGGCCAATCCTGTATATCAAACACTTGTAGAAAACTGAGAAAATAACAAGATACCCTCTCCTATATATTATAGAGAATCAAGTTATATTGTTGTTTTTAGCCGGGTTTTTTTAGACCATAACCGAAATATAATATGAAGAGCTTTGTTGCAAAAGGGCCACCAGACCACCCCAACATGTTACTCATTTTGCATTAGTGAATTTGGAATTAATCAAAACTATTGTATGGCTGTGTTCATTACTGTTTCTATGACTTGGATTAGTGCATCCATGCACGCCAATTGAGGCACCAACAATACAAGGCACATTCCACATAATGAATAGCCATCCATTTAATAATGCAAAATGAGTAAAAAGGCAGAAGTGGATGTAGGCCCTTTTGCAAAACAGCTCTTCATATAGAGGTATCCGTGTTGTGGATTAGGTGCCATGCATGCTATCTTGTCGGGAATAATAACTGTGTTCAAGATGTTCAGAAAGAAGACACCTGTTTCATGATATGGAGGCCAATTTAGTAACGCGGTTCGTGCAATGAATTAGTCGCCATGCACCGATTCAATTTAATGTAGAATAGGCCGGGGTGCGGTTCCCCTTTGTATGCACATGGTTAAATGGATAATCTATAATTGCTTGACATGAACAGAGGCGATGTGGAACACAACGCCGCAGGCGCTGGATCTTCGATGCGAGAAAAATACTGACACCTCCCTCACCCCCAGGAGGTTATCCATATAGCCATGCGCAACGGACTACAAAGGGGAATCGCACCCAGCCTATTTTACATTCAACTGAATGGGTGCATCCAATTCATTGCAAGAACCTTGTTGCCTTCTTCTTTTCTGAAAATCTAAACCACAGTTATTATTACCGACAAGATGGCAGCTAATCCAATATCCTCCAGATAAATCACGGTAGCCTGCTTTCCACGCGGCTGGCGGCTGCAGACGACATTCCAAAATGTCAAAAAAATGTTTCAAAAATGTCAATATTATTAAATTTCATCACCATATTTGGAATCACCATGAGAAATGCATTATAATAAGTACAAACATGCCTGGTATTGGTTCAGTAATCCTTGAGATAGACTTTGAAGTTTAGGAAAGGTTTCTGAAAAATCTGTTTTGTACATGGTAAAATTAATAGCCGCGTGGAAAGTGTTAACGATACTATTGGGTATATAAAGACAGCCAAAAAGTTACTCGGCTGTTGTAAAAGCACCTATAATTGTTACTCATATTCTAAAAATGAAAATACCAGGAGACGGAAAATTTAATTACGGTGATTTTGACACCTTGTTTGTTAAAATCGATCGAGTATTGTTGTCGCGGTATGTGCTTACAGATGAAAAGTGCCCATTTCCATTGTTGCAGTCACTCCTATTGATCTCTCTGATTCAGCGTGAAGATAATAGCGGGAATTTTGATTAACTGTTCTTGTTGCGCTGTAAACTTGATTAGCATAATCCGCGACAAATTTAATGGGGATGACAGGCGTACTTCTTTACAATGAAAAAGGATGAATTTAAAACTCCAAATGCTCAGAAGGTCCGAGAAGACAGACAGGACAGGTCATCGCCATGGGCAAACTGTCAGTATTATCTTCACGCTGAATCGTCTCCTTGTATTTTCATTTTTAGAAAATTATAGGTGCTTTTACAACAGCCTAGTTCCTTTTTTTGCTGTCTTTAGTTCAATATATAGGGTTCAAAAACAGTAAGCCCCCCCCCCCCCAAATTTAGGTCACGTTTGTTTGCATAATTCCACATACAACTGGAAGTTTTGAGAGATTGAAACACTTATGAAAAGGAAAAATACTTGGCTACCCGTAGCAAGATTCCCTCTTTTAATATCATTATTACTTTACCCAAAATACTCATGTTTCCACAAAATGATGTTTTCAGAAAAAGTGGCACTTTTCAAGATCACACACGGGCTTGTTTGCATAACTCCACACCCAATTAGGCGTTTTGAGAGATTGAAACACTTATGAAAAGGGAAAACGCTTAGCTAGCTACCCACACAAAGTTTCCTATTTTCAATACCATGTTTACTTTTCCCAAAAATAATCACATTCCTCCAAAATTATGTTTTCCAAAAAAGTGGCCATTTTCAACGATACAGGGAAGTTATTGACGTTTGGTGGTCACTATTGGCGAGTCATGCATGAAGACAAAAATCATTTTATTTTTTTATTTAAAATAAGGATCAGCTAAAGAAAAAAAAGGCTTTCTTTAAATTGACAATAAAGAAAATTGAAATGAGTTTTAAAAAGCACTGGAGACATTTGTGTAACTTTCTTGCATAGGATTTTGAAAAAGTGCCACTTTTTCTGAAACATCATTTTGGGAACATGTGACTATTTGGAAAAGGTAAACATGATAAGGAAAACCTTCTATGGGTAGACAAACGTTTTTCCTTTTCATTAACGTATCAATTTCTCAAAACGTCTAATTGTGTGTGGAGTTATGCAAACATACGTGATAAGGGGGATTTACTTTTTAAACCTTTTAGTAATATAATAAATACATTTTATAACCTTTAAAATGGCACCATATTAGAATTGTTCACCACTTTCAGATTTTATGACCGGGCGGGAGAGGTTCCCAAATTCTTGATATTTTCACTATTTTGTTTCGGTCCACTTTTGAACTGCATCAACCATGTCGAGAATTTTCAGTTATAATAAGATAATAAAAAATGCCATTAGGTGATGCTATTTACAGACAATCTTATATTATAGAAAAATACTATTTTGGTGTGCATTTTAATCGTTTGGACTAGTCCATTTAATTAGTGAAACTGTAAAATCCTTTATGATAATATGAAGAATTTTTTTAATATCAATCATTCTGTAAATATATTCAGGATAATTAATTGTATACATGTATTAGTAACAAGATACACCACAATAATCTAAAGCATTACAGGGTGTGTCTATATGGTTATGGTTTCACTTTTCATATGACGACTAGATCCGTGCGTTCATCAGTGGTAAAATAAGATCATGTATGACGTGAATGTGTAAGTAAATAGCTTATCTTTTATACAACTGGGTGCGAGGAGTTCATGATTGATATTGAAAGTATGAACACACAGTAAGTACAACATGTACAATGTATAACATATATAAGGCCAAATGAAAAAATAAACATGTTTATGTTTAGCGTCCTGACATGTTTAGCGTCCTGACTTTTTTTTAAAAAGGAAGGAGGAGGCCCTTTTTATTTTTTGCACTTTTGGAGCAAAATCATCCCGATTTGCGACAAACTTTATGAACCTGAAAGAGGAAGCCTCTTTAAATTGTTTTTATTTCGTGGTTATGACGGGTTGGTCACCACAAAACTTGTAATGCATATAAGAGGGAAACAAAGCTGTTACAAACACCTGAACAAAAAAGTTATGACTGAAATAATGAAAAAAGAAAAGACATTTGAAGCAGACCAAAAAAAGGAAGCGGGAGGAGACGCTAAACAAATATTCTTTTTTTATTTTGCCTAACCAGATAAGTAATCATCTTATTTTATCAATCATTTAGCGTCCGGGCACTCGCTTTTGATGCGTCTAGTGCGGCCATTAAGAACCCTGGGAGGGTGGGAGTACTTAGTGGATATGAGGTTACAGACTTACAGGTATGTGCAGCCAAATAGAATCCCATTTTCACCCTCTGGTAACTGGATGACCCCTTTTCAAAGTCATTTTTGGTAAATTTATGGGTCTAAAATCCTTACATTTTGCTGTTTTTCGTCGAAATTTCAGCAAAATCTGTAAAATATATAGGAAAATTATGGGTTTCTGGTAAACATGGGTCCATTTTCTCCCGAAAATTGATAATTTTCATTTTTCTGCCTGCACATCCCTACCAAAAAACTATCAGAGTAAATGCATGGTAATTGATAGCACAAAAACAATATTATGTTCGCGAAAATAGTCGTTTTGGAACTTAAGTACACTGAAAAATAAATTGGTGTCACAGCGACGCCTTCTTGGAGTCAACTGTAAATGACACTTACAAAGGCGTTATTTTGACTCCAAAATTGGTGTAATCGTCAATGATATGGGTTTGCACATAATTTACGTTGACACCGTTAAGTGTCCGACGGACACCTTTCAGTGATCATTTAGTGATTTACACCAAAACTGGTGTCAGATTAATTGAAATAACTCCAAGGGCGTCAATAGTTGGCGGGAAAGCTCACGGTTTTTAGAGGTGTCGAAGCAGCATGACACCAATTGGTGTCATTTTGACACCAATTGGTGTCAATTTGACACCAATTGGTGTAATTCTGACACCAACGGGTGTAATTCTGACACCAACGGGTGTAATTCTGACACCAATTGGTGTAATTCTGACACCAAATTGGTGTAATTCTGACACCAATTTGGGCGTCTATCAACATATCAACGCATGCGTTTTCTCGTCGCCATTTTGTTTGCATGTTACGAGCCGGTAAGACTGGTAAGTACCGATCTGCTCCATTTCCAGACATTTTTGATAATAATTATGATACAATTAGCGTAATGTAAGCCTTGTTCATGTTGTTTAATATTGCGCCAACTAACTGATGAAATGAATTACAATTTCATAGTCAGAGACTAGCATTTTGTTGGACTGTGTCAGTGCATGGACCTACTAGTACGATGTGTGTGTTCGTCATGCATGCATACGATGATATGTGCAACATTACATACATGTATCCCGATTTATCTGGCTCAGTGGTCATCTTTTTCATACGGACGTCTTACATTACGCTAATTGTATCATAATTATTATCAAAAATGTCTGGAAATGGAGCAGATCGGTACTTACCAGTCTTACCGGCTCGTAACATGCAAACAAAATGGCGACGAGAAAACGGCTCCTAAACATGTGCTATCTCAATATGACTCTTAAGAGAGTCAATATTACACCCCATTGGGGTGTAATGACATTTTTCGAAAATGGGTCCTCAGGTAACCACCCAAAGGTGTCAAAATGAATATGACACCCAAAGGTGTCAATTTGACACCCATAATGGTGTCAATTTGACACCCATAATGGTGTCAATTTGACACCCATAATGGTGTCAATTTGACACCCATAATGGTGTCCATTTGACACCTTTAGGGTGTCAAACTCAATATGACACTTAAAGAGAGTCAATATTACACCCCATTTTGGGTGTAATGGCATTTTCGAAAATGGGTCCTCAGGTAACCACCCAAAGGTGTCAAAATGAATATGACACCCTAAGGTGTCATATTTTACACCCATAATGGTGTCAATTTGACACCTTTAGGTGGCCAACTGAGGACCCATTTTTTGACGCTTGTTTTAGTGTCAAAATGACACCAAATTATTTTTCAGTGTAGTTGGTATCATAAGTTAAAATTGAACTTGCAGTTTCGTTGTATGCATCCCTGTTTCGTATGATGTAAAACCGTGAGAAAGAACAATATATGAGTTCTATGAATTACCTGGAAGTTACCATTGCTTTGTTACACAGTGAAACTAGACCGAAGCGCATGCATTGTAATCATTAGAGATCATGCGTTATGCGTATATATGTTAATTTTCACAATTCATATAGCTATATGCAGAAATGGAAATACTCACATGACTGTCCACCCGGGGTTGTCTAGGTAGCAAGGGCGTCCCCAGACCCTTTTCATTGGGGGGGGTGTAAAGGTCATCAATTGCCGACAGAGCCATTTGTGCCGACAAATTTTTTTTTCTCGCTCGCTTCGCTCGCCGGAATTCATACACGCATATTTTAATATGGACTGTATGGTCAGTTTTCAGACATGTGGTGGGGGGGGGGGGGGGGGGGGGGGGGGTGGGGGGTGGGGGGGGGCTGACACAAATTTGAGCGTATCCAGGACTATTTTGATAGGGGACACACAACCTCAAGCCATCTTGTTTATCTTAAATATTGAAACGTTGAAACTAATACAACGCGCGCAAAAACCTGCAGAAAATATGCAAAATTTTCCAGTTTTTGAACTAAAATGGTCATGGAAAACTGTCCTGAAGCTTTCTTGAAGCGCGCAAAAATTGGCATTTCTAACACTTAAATAGTCAAGTATGACGTTTTTGACGGTTTGTTATTGATAGTTACACATATCAAGTCCTGATCCAAGTCGTAGGGTTTGAGGGCAGTGGCGTAACTAGACTTTTTCATTTGTGGGGCAAGAAGGGGGCAGTGACTTGAAATGGGGGGGGGGGGGCTCCTAAGAATTTGTTGAGTCATGAGATGCGCGCGTAGCGTGTGAAAATTTTCGACTTTACAGCTATTTTTTGGACGATTGTGCTACATTTTGGCTCTAAACAAGCTTGTACCAAAGAATATTTCATTTTTGGAAGACATATGCGCGCGTAGCGCGCGAATTTTTTTCATATGTGTACTTTTGACCATCATAATTCCATGATTCCTTTCGTCAAATGAACCGACAGTGCCAATCTCAACCGACACGATGTCATTATTGGGGGGATTTAGTGTGTACTTTGTTTGTAAATTTCATTTACAGCCGTACTTGATTTCATTTGGGGGGCAAGAGTTCCAAGTGGGGGGGGGGGCTCCCTGCCCCCCGCTGGTTACGCCACTGTTTGAGGGCCATTATAATGTTAAAACCTGTAGAAAATATGCGCGCAGAGCGCGCAAATTTTTTCAGTTTTTAAACTAAAATGTTCATTGAAAACTGTTTGGAAGCCTTCTGATACTATAAATTTAGCTTAAATAATAATTTTAAAAAACCATTGAAACTAATACGCGCCAAATTTTGCATTTCTAAAACTTAAAGGGTCCAGTATGACGTTTTTAACGTCCCCCATATAATATTTGCTTTGGTTCGAGATCCATTATAATGTTGGAATCTGTAGAAAGAATGCGCGCGAAGCGCACAAAGATTTTCAGTTTTTAAACTAAAATGGTCATGGAACACTTTCCTGAAGCCTTGTTTTGGTTGAATAATGCTAACAAAACATGGTCAAATGTTCAGTATAGGCATGACAGGCCTACAGCCTGTATGTCCAACATCGGCATAGACCTATACCATTACGTGAGATATCGATTGTGCCCCTGGTGCACACACAAATCCTGGTCTCACGCAAATAACGACAGTTGTGCTTATTGTCTTAATTATAATGATAATTTGCATTGTTCAAGTCGAAGTTAGGACAGAGTCTACTTATAAGATCTTTCTTTGCATTGACACCTAAACGTTGGAGTTGGACTTACTTTTGCGATAGGCTGATAGTGGGCTTGCAGAGTCTACAATCAGTACAATGAGAGCAATTGGCCTACATCAACTTAAATAATTATAGGCGAATTATTTAATATTTCGTAACCTATGTGCCAACAGTGCCAACATGATTGGTCATTGGCGACATTATTGACTTGGGTTTGCATTGACAACGACAAGACAATGAAATAGGCCTAGTTAGTATAATTAAAGAGCAATACAGGTCCCACACATTGCCCTTTAGGCCTAGCCTAGGCCTATACTATTCCGACACAATTTTTTTGCGTGTCTTGACAATGAGCAAAACAAAGACTTGGGCCTAGGCTGTTCATGTGCGCCGACACAAAACCTCATAAAAATGGGCTCGTTCACAGTGCCTACAAATTCATATGCCTACATTGCCTTTGTTCATTTTTTTATTTGATTTGTGTTAACATAACATATATGCCGACACAACATTATCATTTGCGCATACGATATTTGTTATAGGGTTTTCTTTCTTTCTTCCCCTTTTCCTTTCTTTCTTTCCTCTTTCCTTTCTCTTTCTTTCTTTCTTTTTTTCTTTCTTTCTTTTTTCTTTCTTTCCTCTTTCCTTTCCCTTTTCCTTTCTCTTTCTTTCTTTCTTTCCCTTTTCCTTTCTCCCTTTTCTTTCTCCCTTTTCTTCCTCCTTCCTTTGATTTGCCCACAGCACCATAATTTTGCCGACAGATTTGATGAATGGGGGGGTGTGACACCCCCCCACACCCCCCCTCTGGGGACGCCCTTGCTAGGTAGGAACTAAACACTTTGTGGACTTGGAATATTTCTAACCCTAACTTTTACAAAAGGAAACAAATCATTTGGAAAAGTGCTCCTACATGTAGTGGGAATCGAACCATGGACATATGCATTGCAAAGCATGTCTCTCTACCACTAGACTAGCGAGAGGTGAACTGATCAGGATATGATTTAAATCCCTTTTAAACATTTTGGAATAAAGCAATACTACTACAGTATTATGATCAGTACACGCAATATAAATAAATAGAGCTGCGACACAGATTTTATCGTCTACCCTGGGTGGACAGTCAAGTGGGATTTCCATTACTGCATGTAGATAATATATATAATAATGAGACAACTGTAGCGGAGGAAGCAAAACTCTTTTAAGTCTTGTGTGACAAATTGAGCTTATTCAATTAAAGGCATATTATGTGATCTTTTCCAGGGAGCGCCCTCTATTCATAATTTTTTTTAGAAAGTAGATTTTCATGCAGATTTACATTTCGGATCATATATAAATCATGAATATATTCCCAAGTTACAGAGCGATAACGATTCCTAATTACCTCAAAATCATGGTTTTAGAGTGAATTTAGAGTAAAAATAAGTTGTCGGTGCAGACGCCAACAGTTTATTTTCACTCTAAAACCATGATTTTGAAGTCATTAAGAATCGTATCGCCCTGTTACTAGGAATGTATGTACGATTTATGATCAGAAATGTAAATCTGCAAGAAAATCTGCTTTCAATTTCTTTTTTTTTGAAGATTGAGGGCGTTCCATGGAAAAGATCACATAATATACCTTTAAATAGATGAAACATTGAAACTAATTCGCGCATATAGCAACACTAAAATGGTCCAGTATGACGTTAAAAACGTGTCACCTGCAACTTTTTAGGGGGTCACACAATTTTTCACTAAAAAGGGGGCCTCTTCCTTCATTTTTTTGAAAGAGATACAGACGCTAAACATATTTTATTTTTTTATTTTACCTTAGGGTATGATGCGATCCATCTCTCCACATTCAATAAAACTACCATGATAATATTTTTATAACATAATAGTAAGTTTAATAATAACACTATCAAACATACAAAGCAAGCGATACAATATAATATCATTGTGTTATAACATTTAACGTGTGACATCTAAACTTGTGTAAGTTATTTATACAAATGTCATTCGATGTATTCTTCAATCCTCATACCTCATTAACTACGCTAATATATAACCCAGTCTTGCTAAATTGTCCATGATTGTATCTATAATAAATCTCAGCTACAAATTCATAGTAAATTAAGTCTTAGTACTGGTCCCTGGGTACTGGTCATACTTTTCTGGATGCGTAGTGACAAATCTTAAGAACTTATTGAATGACCCTCGTTTAAATGTAACATTAAGAACATATTGAATGACCCTCGTTTAAATGTAACATCAAAACATATGAGTGACCCTCATTTAAATGTAACATCAAGAACTTTGAATACCCTCGTTTTAATGTAACATTAAGAACATATTGAATGACCCTCGTTTAAATGTAACATTAAAAACATATTGAATGACCCTTCTTAAATGTAACATTAAGAACATATTGAATGACCCTCGTTTTAAATGTAACATTAAGAACATATTGAATGACCCTTCTTAAATGTAACATTAAGAACATATTGAATGACCCTCGTTAACAGGCATTATGCAATATTCTATCTATATGTTCAAAGTGCTTTTCATCCACAGAGAGAATAGCATATTTTAATACTAAAAAAAACCTATATAACAACATTTCATGCAATCATCATATTAAATGTTTAAGAAAGCTACCCCCAAAGGTTAGCTTATACTGTAAAACTTCTTAATTTTGCAAGGGATTTAATTTCGCGAGGGATGTGGATTCGTGAAATTAAATACCTGCGAAGCTGACAATTTGCATTGATTTATTCATGTATTAAATATGTAACATGTACCGTATTGTATTGTATAGGGGTAGGCTATTTACAGGCCTTATTGGCTTTTCAGCCTACTCCTCCATAAGCTTTTGTTGTGTTTAAGTTTCACATTGTTGATGTAGTGTTGTTTTATGGAAATAAATTTGATTTGATTATTGAAGGTAACAGTAAAATTTCCAGTTTTGAGAAATTAAATGCCGCTAAAATATCAGTAAATTTGAATTCGCAAAATTATAGTATTTTTACAGTATACAGTTGTGGACAAAATAATCTTACTGCTGTAAATCTTGTATCACATTACTTCCCTTATTAACGCTTTCCACACGGCTATTATTTTTACCATACACAAAACGGATGTTTCAGAAACCTTTCATAATTTTCAAAGTCTATCTCAAAGATTACTGACCAAACACTAGGCATGTTTGTACTTATTTCAATGCATTTCTCATGGTGATTCCAATTATGGTAATGAAATACAGTAATTTTGACATTTTTGAAACATTTTGTGAAATTTTGGAATGTCGTCTGCAGCTGCCTGCCGCGTGGAAAGTGTTAAGACAGCATGAATTTTAAGTTCTTCCTTCTTCCTACAGTTTTTAAAGTATTATATTATCAAATATTTTTATATATATATATATATATATTATATTTCATACTTTGATGGACTTAATTGTGACTTCGTTGAGCCACAGATGGTTCAGCTGTTTGAAAATAAAAATGTTAAGTGGAACACTGACGAATGTAAATGTGTTTTGATAAACATTAATACACTTTTAGTTCTAGTTTGGTTTTATTTCCAAGTACATGAGTACAAAAATACACAATACAAAATATTGCCCCAATTGGCACAAACCAATGGAAAAGCAGGAAACTTTGTGCATTGAAAAAGTCTAAATGCACTTCATGTGCGCGGATACGATCACTTATGCGCTAAATTTTTATTTGTTGTTCATGCACCACATGTTTGACAATTTTTAATGCGGTGATATCAAACTTGTTAACATCGTTTTTATTTTGTTATTATTAAATTAAATTCGAGAGAGTATGCACAAAATTGCAAATTTTGATTAAAATTGTTGTGTATGAATTAGGTCAATACATGCGTATGTTGTTTTGTTTTTCCGGAAAATTAGTCAAATCAATGCTCTTGCACAAGTGTTGATATGCTCACAATAGCACTCCCCCTACAGGATCGTGCCATTTCGAATATCAACACCAGTGCATGCATTGATTTTTCTAATTTCTCTTGAAACAACACTATAATCAAATTCTTAAAATACATCAAACAATCACTGTGGCGTGCTGCAAACTCTCACATTTCGGGGGCATATCCTAATTTTAAGAATGTGCAGAATTTATTAAGTCATCAAAAATATGTAGCCACTATCAAAGTGAGTACACATCACCGAGAAGTTACAGGTTGAAAACATTTGGTGAGAAATTTACGTAATTTGAGGAAATGCCATTGCAAAAAAATTACACACAATAAACAAATTCCTGAACGCAGTTTCATGAACAAATTAAAATCATGTCCTGATATGACTGCATCCCATATATCAAGGGCTGAGTGCCAGAAGGCCATAACTCAAGAAATACTATTTTGAGATAAACGACTTTCAATATTTGGGAATCATTACAATACACTGTAGCACCCAACTTATAACTCTAATTTTAGTCAAATTCAGAGTGTTTATGAGTTATCTCTTTTAATGGTTCTGAAAATCTAGGTTATATGATATATTTTTTACCAACAAATCAATTTGCCCAAAAGTTGAGTTACGGCCTTCTGGCGCTCAACCCTCGATATGTTATTCTTCCACGTTAAAGTAAATAAAACCGAAAAAAATACGCAATCAATCATTTCCTTAACACTTTCCACACGGCAGGCATCTGCAGTGCAGACAATATTACAACATTTCAAGAAATAATTCAAAAATGTCAAATTTATTGAATCTCATCACCCTATTTGGAATCACCATGAAAATGGCATTAAAATAAGTACAAACATGCCTAGTATTGGTTCTGTCATTCATAAGTTGGGAAATGGTTCTGAAATATCTGTATTGTACATGGTTGGTAAAACTATTAATAGCTGTGTGGCAAGTGGTAATACTTTGGCCCATACATCAAATTCATTCAAATCTTAATTAATAACGAATCATTTTTACAAAACAAGCACGATTTAAAGAGAAGATATAGATGCCCTGCTTTTATACATGTCCAAATACAAGGGCTTATACAGTGATGACGGATACACGCTACTTTTACAGATAATAAAAATGCTACAATAGGCTCTTATTTTACACTATAGAAATTGCACTTGTTTACCATTAAAGCACTTGCATGTTTGCTATAATACAGCAAAATATATTCAAACGCTAGCATTTGTAAAAACACTTGTATAATTAGCAATATGTATACTATGATCAGCTTGTATTATTTACAACACCTCGGTGCATCATATATTATTATATACACTGTATTTTGTAAACAACCACCGACAATTAGGACATCGGTTTGTTGTTTTCGCATTTTCTGCAAAAATCATTGGAAACAATGAAACCATGTTGCTCATAATTTAAAACAACTTGTTTCATCTATTACACAGCTGTTAAACAGTTTGCTCATGAAGCTCTCAAGTTCAATCAGTTCCAAATTGGCAAACCTGCCTACAGCAACAGCAAATTAATACAGAAAACCGTAATAGCAAATAGCTCACTTGGCGCACTGTGAATTGTATGCAGGACACATGCGTATGCCAAATAAGCTCACATATGCTTTAATACAGTTGCACACGGAGATAATTACTGTAAAAAAAGGACATTTCTGTGTGTTTATTTTTCACGATTTGCACATTTTGAAGAATATTTCTTGTTTTTAATTGCGAGTTTGAGCTTCTTTACAAATAGACCTACACACAAATTGAATATATTTGCGCCTGAAATGGTTCGAACCATTATTTACGCGCTGGCCGATTTAAGCGTGAAAAGCACGAAAATAAATGTAGCGCTAAAATTTCCACTTTTACAGTATAACTATTAAACCCTTCTTGTGTGTACCCTACAGTTAACTCCGTGCAGTGATATCAGAGCTTGTTCCAATTATAGCACATTATTCTCACACGAATAATTGTAATGCACTGGCCTGAGTACCTGAGTACCAACACAATAATCAATATCAGTACTTGCATGTAAATACTGCATCGCAGTAGTGTAACTAGGGTCTTCACATTTTTTTTGGAGGGGGCATGAGCAGGACCACTCGATCACTAGCATATGCTCCGATGTCACTGCACAGTGAAATGAATACAGTATAGCACTAAAGGATGGAATGCTATTTGGCTTTTAAAGATAACTTTCATATTTCTCACTTTTTATATGATTAATGTACAAAATAAAATTGAAATTTGGCAGCCAGAGTTGTTATAAGAAAGTCCTTGGTAGCAATCAGGTTTTTTGTTACAAAAACTATACAACTGTTACATCGCTCGTATAATATTTTGGCAAAATTCACTCTGATCAAAACCTTATAGTCTTAAAGCTACACATAGTATGACTATAAAAATGTTCAACTGTTTCTATTCACAACACATGATACACATTTTAGATTTAACACTATCCACGTGGCAGACTGTTGCAGACAACATTCAAACAAAAAGTTCACAAAATGTTTAAAAAACGTCAAAATTATTGAATTGCATCACCATATTTAGAATCACCTTGAGAAAATGCATTAAAATAAGTACAAACATTCCTAGTATTGGTTCAGTAATCCTTGAAATAGACTTTGAAGGTTGGGAACAGTTTCTGAAAAATCTGTTTTGTACATGGTAAAAAAATAGCTGCGTGGAAAGTGTTAATGTAAAACTGCTATCTGGTTCTATATAAATTTACCATCAGCAACGCTATGTGTTGACTTTCAAGATATAACTCTATTTTGTGTGTTACAGACTAGAAGAATGTAAGTTCTTGTGGAATGAACATAATTTCAATTCTCACCATGTATTCTGAAATGAGCTATTCCAGTTGAAATCCATACACCCTATGAAAAACACGACCATAATCTTCCCACAGGGCCAGGGTGACAGGGAGTGTGAATTTCAAATGGGGTTGCCTGCATGGGTAATTTCGTAATTCCATTTGAAATCTACACTCCCTGTATGGAAATTAGGTCATGTCTTCCATAGGGTCTACGGATTTCAATAGGAATAACCTTATTCTCCATTTGATCTCTAATGTTTTTTGCAATAAAACTTATTATTTCACCCCAATTCAACATTTGGGATATTTGGGGGAAAACATCTTCAAGCTCTTTATATAAGCTGATCAGGATTGTTGATAAAAGATTGAGTGAACATTTGTGTTGAACAAATCACAGATTTCATCAACACAGATCCCATTCATTCTGTAAATTGCTCAAAAGGCTATCTAAATTATGTATATTTTAGAACACTTCAGCCTATCAACTGCAAGAGCTATTCATAATTAATTTGTATGTAAGTAAATCATTAATCCTTTACTTGAAGACTGAAGCATAAGGCAATAGAAAAACAATCTTGTTCTACGGAGCCGACAGATCCATTTTTTAGATACTGGTGAAGAAAAAGAAACATTCATGTGCAAATGCATACCCACCCCAAATATTTTTTAGCTCATCAAAAACGGCAACATTTTTACAAGATTTGGGGAGTTTTTGTGTGTCATTTTGAAGGGGAAAAAAAATGCTGACTGACTAACCCAACCTGAGAGAATTGTTGATAAAAGATTGAGTGAACATTTGTGAACAAATCACAGATTTAATCAACAGAAATGTTATACCTAGCTGTTTTCCCGTTCGTTCTGTAAATTGCTCAAAAGGCTATCTAAACTATGTATACATTTAGAACACTTCAACCAATCAACTGCAAGAGCTATTCATAATTAATTTGTATGTATGTAAATCATTAATCCTTTACTTGAAGACTGAAGCACAAGGCAATAGAAAAACAATCTTGTTCTACGGAGCCGACAGATCCATTTTTGAGATACTGGTGAAGAAAAAGAAACGTTCATGTGCAAATGCATACCCACCCCAAATAATTTTTTAGTCAAAAACGGCAATATTTTTACAAGATTTGAGGGATTTTTGTGTGTCATTTTGAAGGGCAGAAAAAAATGCTGACTGACTAAAACCCAACCTGAGAGGTTTGGTCGCCAGTAGAACAGGATTTGTTTTATTGTCACCTACAATGTAATGTATATTGTACACGATTTTATTACAGATATCATGTTACAGCCATTAAGTAATACATCTTTTCAAAGAGCGCTCCCAATAATTAATTTGAGTCACAATGTGGATGCAGATTTGTTAGCTATTAAGATGTGTATATATATCGGGATATAGTAGTATTTCAGTTATTTTGCAAATAGTCCATATCCTGAGCGTTTATCGATATAAATATCTGGCAGCATCTTTAACGTTTAAAATCATTATTAGGGACATTCTACTTGCCATAATATTGCAAACCAACATTCTATAGTTTAATTAGTTCCAAATTGGCGAAAATTGTGTGGCTAATATTTATCCGCGGGCCCAATTACAGTAGAATATCTACTTGCCCACCGCTTGCTGATACTTGCTTTTGATTTGCATAAACACACTCTTTCACCAATAAATATGCTCAACGACATGGATTCTTTTTGCGCACCGACAAATACAAGCCTCACAATTCTCGTCAATTTGGAACCGATTTAACTATAGCTATAAAATAGTGGTAATAATAACAACATGACCAATGATTGTGTGTGTTAAAAGACTAGATTGGAGCTGGGGTGTTATAAAAAGCTAGTACTATTATAATTAGGGGTGCCTTCATTTAAATGTACACATTGGCAAAAGTGTAAGACATAATTGGTTTTCTTATAACAAAACAATGAAAGTTATACTGCATACAATGTATGAAAGATTCATTTTCTGTTAGAATAACACAGTGAGGTGAGATGACAAATCAGTAGGGAAAAGAAAGAATCAGGGCTGGAACTTCAGATCAGGCAGGTATTTTTGTGACAGAAATTCCACCAGCGACTGTAACGCCCTTTAACTCTTCTTAAACCTCCTACCCACATTTTCGAGGGGAATTTTTTTCAACGACAACAACGTGGACAAAAAGAGTTGCGTCGCCACCGGGGCTTGAACCCCACAACCTCTCGGTTGCGAGACGGACGCTCTACCAATGCGCCACGGGGGCCAACCATACTTGGGCGAGTATATTCGCCCAGCTATGTAGCCTGGGGCCATTATTTCATCGAAAAAGTGCCACGCCAGTGCACACAGACAGAATTTACCTGTGGACATTTGTGGCACTGGAGGGTTAATAAAACCATACATAGAAATATTTCAACAAAAAAAAAATCCGTTAACCCTAACTTCCTACCCACATTTTCCAAGGTAATTTTTTTCAACGACAAAAACGCGGACAAAAAGAGTTGCGCCGCCACCGGAGGATGGGTTGCAAGATGGACGCTCTACCAGTGCGCCACCCATACTTGGGCGAGTATATTCGCCCAACTATGTAGGATAATGTAGCCTGGGGACATTATATCATCGAAAAAGTGCCACATCAGTGCACACAGAGAGATTTTACCGTGGACATTTGTGGCACTGGGGTGGTTAGGGTTAATACTCCTTGGAGTTTGAAAAACTTTAACCGCCAGTTGGGCAGGTACTTTTGTAGCTTCACCTGTCCGATGCAAAAGTTACCCGCTATGCCTACGCTATGGCCAGGTGGACGGGTGCTATTTCAAAGGCTTGGAAGGAATGATTGAAAGTGTTCAACATTTGCACATTCATGATACGGCATCTATACACAGACGCTTTTAAGTAAGCTCATAAATCATGGATACAATTAAATACATAAAATGTATAATAATAATACAACAGCACAAGACTTAACCGTCAACTAATTTTACCGTCATATTCCATGATTCCCCTTGTCAAATGAACCAACAAAACCAATCTTACTCAAATATTGTTATAATATCTACCGACAGACTCAAATATTATTATAAAGCTTGTACAAGTACATTTCGATGTAGTGAGAAATACATTAATTTCTATTTCATATAACTATGGTACTACACCATCAACAGTAGCATTAGTCTGAGATTCCCTGACTTTCACTGAACGGAAAGAAGTGAACAAAGAATAGTTAAGCTGAAAATTATTATGTGTTCATATTTTTTTGATTTGTTAGTTCAATGATACTATCAGCAAAACTGACTTGTACAATGGATACCTCCAAATATTCCTTCAACTGGAATCATGTCTACACAAGATGCTCAATTGGGGGAAAAAAAAAACCTGTTAATATGGACTAACGCACCTCTCAGGTCCCTTGGTCAGACATGTGGGTTTTTTTGTTTGCTTGGGGTATTCAAAAACTACAGGACATGTTGGTGAATTCTTTATAATTACATGGATTGATATTGATATGAGAACGCTTTTAGCTGTGCACAAGTCATTTTTACAATGATGCCTTTAAACTATCATATTTCGTACACAAAAAAAGCCAGGTCAGATTTTTTACCTACATGTAGCAATGCTCAATAGCCAGAAAGGTATAACAGTTTTAAATAAACACATCTGGCTATCAGAAGTAGCGATTCCAAATATCCTTTTTGAACCACCCTAAATCAACCAATGTAGAGCACTTATTTTGGTAATTTACCTTTTCAACAAGTAACAATTTGCATTATATATGGATTTTAATCATCGTATCAGATTCTTGAATTTGATACATCATTTTCCAAGAAATTATCTAATTTTTGCACAGGAAGTTGTATGGCACTGTTGTCGTGGTAACCATCATTCACTGTAAATATCAACTAAATTGCTATGACATCCCAAAGGAGGGAACCGGGTGGGGTGGTGGGGGGGGGGGGGGAGTCACTGGTAATAAACATGGATTTGACGTCATGTCCCTAATTCAGGTTGGAACCTTTGGATAACGTATACATTTGATGCAACACATCAAAAGGGGGACTTTGTGTTTTTCAAGCTATAGATGAAAACGGAACTGAAAAAAATAAGAATTTAGGAGTTATTTTCACTCATAAAATCTGAAAGCCTTGATCAATTTGGTGTAATTTTTAGAAAATGAATAGCTTAGAAAATGCTCTGAGAGCACACATTACAAACTCAAAATTGACTTCTCCTGCAAAGTCGATCCCCCTTTGATGTGCTCCATCACAAATTGTATACAATTAAATTTTAAAAAGGTACATCTATCTAGGTATACCACTCTTTTTTGCATATATTGGAAAATGTTATATATAGATAGATGTAATGTAAGTTTAAGTATAACCATTGGTATGTTCTTTGATAACTTGTGAACAAAACAATTATCCAAATTAGGACACAGTTTTAATATATATACCGTGATTGACAATACATTGCTGCGCATTAAAATAGCTTTAAATATACATATTTATACTTTTACTTTATATCACATAATAATATGTGAATACCTTTTATACCAAGCATAATATCCAATTCTTGAGATATGGTAAAATACATTTTGGGAGTGCCAGTGTACAAGCTTGACACTGGAAAACCATGGAACCTTGTTAACACAAAGCTGTATGCGAATTAGATTTTTGTATGATATAATATATAAAGCAACATAATAATAGCCATAATATAGCCAATATATTGTGAAATACGAGATTGGAACTTGAAATACACTTTGTGTTATCAGGAATATTGTGTTGAAATACACTTCGTGTTATCAGGAATTTGTGTTAAAATACACTTTGTGCTTTCAGGAATTTTGTGTTGAACTTGAAATACACTTTGAATTATCAGACATTTTGTGTTAACAGAGTTTTGTGTTGAGGAGGTTCCGCTGTATTATACTATGCTTGTGTAACGACTCGGCTGGCCTGAAATTATGGTAATGTACAAAATGTATACTTACGTCATAGGCTTAAAAGTAGTATATTTTTTGGCATAAAACTGGCAAAAAACAAACATGACATACAAGCAGCACAGCCCTGAAATAAATGTTATAAGTATGTATATTATGTATATCTTTTGTAAAATTAGATTATGAATAAAAAATAAAAAATGTATCTGGGATAACAAAATGAAACTAAAAAAAACATGAGGGAATCGAACAGTCTCCTTGTCAACCTTTCCAGTATCTTCGTTGTACTGTTTCTACATGGTGACCAAAGTAAGACACAAATATAATTACTTTAATTACGGTACTATATACTGTAATATACATGTAAATTAATTTTATGTTTTGGTTTTCATTTCCAAGAATAAATTCTCAGATCAGTAACTTTTTTATACATGTATCTATTCTTTAGCACTTTCCATGTGGCAGTCGTCTGCAGACGACAGTTCCAAAATTTCACAAAATGTTTCAAAATTGTCAAAATTATTGAATCTCATCACCATACTTCGAATCAGTAATGGCGTTTAAAGGAGTCCAGGGGCCCAGGACCCCTTAGATTTATAGTTTTTACAAGTTTGGACCCCTTAAATTTCTAATTTTGTGTAGTTTTAGATACATGGACCCCAAATGTTCTCGATTTGAACCCCTTAATTTTGCAGGTCAGCACTAACCCTTACCCTGCTTGAAATCGCCATGAGAAATGCATTAAAATAAATACAAACATGCCTAGCGTTGGTGCAGTAATTCACGAGATGAGACTTTGAAAGTTGGGAAAGGTTTCTGCAAAATCTGTTTTGTGCAATGGTAAAACTAATAGCCGCATAAAGAGTGTTAAAGATGGTCAGATAACCGAATAGACAATTTCAATCCACTAAATAAAGTTAAGTTCTCAAACTACATGTAGCAGCATAATGTAATGTTGACTGTATATACAGGAGTGAAATGTTAATTGCATAACATTTGACAGCAAACGATGTCAATATTTGTTTTCATTCTGTAATTGGTCGATTCATATCACACAAATTTATAAGAAAAACATACATGTTTGTAGATATATACCATGGAATCATTGTACATAGCTTTGGTTCCATGTCGATTGCATGTCCATCCTAATCCCTTCATCAGCAGAACGACTATGCCTCTGAGTAGGGGTCAGGGGGAAAATGAGATTACACCTTTTTTCCACCCTGACATGTTATAGAGGTAGGAAAAAAACAAGATTGTGTTTTCTTCCACCCCTACATATTACGCGTATAGGGTCGTATATAGGAAAAAAAACAAGATTGGAGGTTTTTTCCACCTCCTACCTTTTACAATCACATGTCTGTTGTGTTGACATCTAATTGGCAGTCACGTGAGATATTAGAGCAAATCATTGTAAATGATATAGGCAAGTTATATCTGGTGTCTCAGAAAACAAAAATGATAATATAGTAATACAACCATGCTTATATACATGTAGCGCCTTACAAACAACTCAAAGCGCTTCACAAAAAACACATCACAAAATAAACATACCTAATATACAATGTTAAGAATACAGACCAACCCCTTAAAAATCACCATAAAGACCAGCAGAAGTTATAATGTAACACATAAACGTCCTCATTCATTCAACACAATTATTATTCTGCTGATAAAGTAGGTATGAAATGACCCAACACTACAGACCTTTCTTGTGTATAACTTTTTTTAAATCGTTGTCAATCGTGGAAGATATACAATCTTTGGTAGCAAAGAAAACATTGAGCAATAAGTCGAGGATGACTGAGGAATAGGGGTCCACCGGCGGGGTGCTTCTATTGGGTTTTGTTGGGTTTAAGGTTCATAAAATATACATCTACAACATGTAGCAATATCTATTTATTGTTTTGCACAAAGGCTGTGCACGGTTTACAAATTGTGGAATGCTTGTAAATGACACTTGGCAAGGATTGGAATTTCAATACAATTTATGGAATGTATATATCTCTTTAATTATGGAGGTGTCCAGCAGCACAGCATTGTGCATTATAAATTAGAAAAATAATTATCGAACCCAAATCGAGCTAGTTATATAGAACAAAATATCATACTTATCATAAAAACAAAATATACAACACTGCCATCTCTCAACATGCAATTCTTAGAAATGTACGTTGATCGGAAGTCCATGCACTTCATGTATGTTGTGCTTGCTGGACACGTCCTTGATTTGAAGTAAAAATAATTTCAATTAGACCTAAATCAAACAAATAAATAACATGGGGTTTCAATCAAATGTTAGTGATGCTTGCGACTTACATAATGAAGCGCAACAACATTGTTTTGCAAGATTTGTATAGTTTAATCAGTTCCAAATTGGCGAGAAATAATTGGGAGTGTGCAGTGTGTGCACACGTCACGCATATGATGCACAGTGCGCTTGTTGCCTTGCGTGCCCATGCCTTTCTGTATTTATTCGCTGATGTAAGGGGCTTCACCAATTTGGAATTGCTCAAACTACATAGTCTAGGGCAAGCATGTGCAACCTTTTATACCACCCGGGCCTCATTGTGATTTCGAGATCCATTCACGGACCGCAGTGACTGTCAAACACTCCAAAACACATCCGGAGGAGGGCAATAGGGGGAGGAGAAGCTTATAGGAAGAAAGATGAGGATGAAATGACAAAAATATTAATATTTGCTGATATCCAATTCATTGAATACCCGCTTCTTCTCTTCGTGTAATTTCCTCTTCTCATGACTCGCTGTTGCTGCTGCAAGCGCCATTTTAACCAGGGATTTTAACACGCAATCACGCCTCGAGTTATATTTACTAAATGCAGTGCATCACCCTTCTAATTATAAGGGAGCACACCACTGAATTAATGGGAATTTTGGGATTGCTTCGCGGGCAGGAGATTAGAGGCTGGCGGGCCGCAGGTTGCACACGCTTAGTGTGTTTATGTGGCATTCAGCAGTTACATGACACCAAAAACACAAATACAAAATCCTTCTCTCAAGCATGAATTAGTTCTCACGATCTTAATTTGCTACTCGCTTTCTGTAACTCCATATTCCTAGTAAGCTTTGGCACACAACAAATTAATTCCTTTGTCAATTAACAGTTTAGGTTTGAATGAGATTATAATCTAACCCTGGTAAATTTGTATTACTTTTTGTTAGAATACATTCAAACAAACATCCACATCCTTTCAATCCCCTATTTGCAAGCATGTAAAATATCACAAATTATTTCAGTATTCGATTCACTTAAATTTAGCACCCTATCTTATGATCCTTTAAACGTATAACCCTATACCATAGGACATATCTTCGCTGTTCTGTCAACAAACTCTTTTTTAAAACCTTCATTTGGCCCTTCAGCATGTATAAATAATACTTCCTATGTAACATAGGCAATTTGTTCTAAACATGTTCAAGGGCACGAACACATACTATCAACATCTTGTAATTAAAGGCATATTATGTGATCTTTTCCAGAGGGCACCCTCTATTCATGATTTTTTTTAGAAAGTAGATTTTCTTGCAGATTTACATTTCCGATCATAAATCATACATTCCAAGTTACAGAGCGATACGATTCCTAATTACCTCAAAATCATGGTTTTAGAGTGAATTTAGAGTGAAAAATATAAAGTGTCGGGATTCCGACAGTTTATTTTCACTCTAAAACCATGATTTTGAAGTAATTAAGAATCGTATCGCCCTGTAACTTGGAATGTATGCATGATTTATGATCAGAAATGTAAATCTGCAAGAAAATCTGCTTTCTATTTTTTTTTCGATGTTGAGGGCGTTCCCTGGAAAGATCACATAATATACCTTTAAAGTGCCCTTGCCCCTGAACATGTATAAAGCAACACCTCCTATCCATTATAACCGTTGGACAGTTCTACTTTATATGAGGGCCCAAAAACATACAAGGTTTTGAGGTTTTTATAACCCAATTAATTTTATTTTAACCTATTTATCTAGAGGTGTCAATCAGTTGGGCTAGTTGGACTTGTTGAATCATCCAATTCTGACACTACATTTAATGTGGCAATTTCCGCAGCAAGATTCCGGATTTCATCCGCTACATCAGGTTTCACCTCGAGCGAGAAAGTACCGCATGATACTGGATCAGTTCGTTGCCTGTTGCTAAGGGCAACAACCTCCTCCATTCTAGCCACAAGAGGGCACGATGCGGCGACTATGTCGTAGTCCGATTCTTGCAACTCCTCGATGGTTTGCTGCGAGAACTTGACGCTGGAATTGATCGTTGAAAGACTGTATTCGAGATCTGCTAACTGCGACGCCAGAGTACGCTGCTGCTTTTGGAATTCTTCGGTCAGCTTCCCGAGACTTCGGTTTTCTTGCTCGTCGATGGTCGATCGAAGACTGCCAAAGGTTTGCTCAATTTCCGCTTTGACGTTGAGCTTTTGACGCGTGAGGTTGTCGAGTTGCGAGCTGACCG
This sequence comes from Ophiura sarsii, assembly GCA_035610835.1. Lineage (NCBI taxonomy): Eukaryota > Metazoa > Echinodermata > Ophiuroidea > Amphilepidida > Ophiuridae > Ophiura > Ophiura sarsii. The sequence goes on along the minus strand of CM069456.1, from coordinate 46,424,792 downwards.
CAGCTTTGCCATGCTCTAACGGGGGTACCAGGGTTTGCGCTTGAAAGAGCAAAGATTTGAGGTGCCTTTTTGAGTTATCCGCAGCCAGACTGATGTCCATAACATAATGACCTTCCTCGGAATGCTCTAGACGAACACATTTTTTACAAACAATCTGCTGACATTGATGACAGTATTGTTTCAGCTCTTTCTCGGTGTGGTACTGGCAATACCGCTTATGCTTAGAGCGAAACGGTAGTTTCATTTTCAGAGCAACACGCTGAAATACATTTCCGCTTGCATGCTTATTTATTTTCGGTGGCTGAGTTACGGACGAAGCAGCTCTAGGTCGTTGAGTCACTTGACGGACGTCACGTTCGGATTCCACCCTTGGTCTATTCGGTTGCTCTGATAAGAAATCTTGGAGATCGTGAATGTATATGTTACTCCCGGATTCCTGCGATGTATTTACAGCGGAGAGAGAACCTGACCGCCTCGGCCTGTTCTGTTGCAATAAGAAATCTTGCAAATCTTGGATGAAGAGATTATTGGGCAGACCCTTAGCTCCTTCAGCGGGTAGTTCTACGTTCCGTCGACATACGGGACACGAAAGCTGCGATTTACCGTTGGCTATACGGGTGATGCAAGCTTGGCAGAATGAGTGCAGACATGGGAAAAGCTTGGGCGTCTCGGAGTATGTGTCGAGGCATATCGTGCAGGTGAGGAACCTTTCATTGAAAGAGTCAACATTTTGATTAACAGCAAATGGGTTGTTATCATCCTCGAATGGTTCCTCATAGACATGTTCGTACGATGATGCCCTCTTCGCCATCAATGTAATTGAAGTAAAGCATAGACACTGATGTTGTTAGGACTGACGGCAGACGAGTAGACCTACAGTACCTAGTATCACCTCCCTTGATGACGATAATTAATCTGTGGATGGTAAGTTCAATATCATGTTCAATTCTTCTGATTTAGCCTCAAAGCTACACAAACTTCTAGCTGTAGCTAGTTTACCATACGACAGGTGCATCATACTTACAAAGAAAATGTGCCAAAAATGTTCAGGTCGGGTTGGTCGCAGTGGCGTAGCTCAGGGGGGGAGGCGCAAGGGGGGCAGTTGCCCCCCCCCCCCCCCCCCCCCCGACAGAATTGTTTGTGCCCCCGCCCCACTTTCCTGATGTAGTGTTTACAATGTTATGCTATTTAAAAATGACAATTTTTCGCTTGATTTTTATAAATAAATGAAAACATTATAGAGATAACTGTTTAAAACCCGTAGGATTGGCCATTTTTTGTTGAATGTGCTGTTTTTTGGACTGTGTGAATTTTTTTGACCGTGCACAATTTTTTGACCCCCCCCCCCCCCCCCCAACACTTACGTGAAATTCACGAGCTGACTGACTGCAAAAAAATGTGAGGCAACCTTTTACAAACAAAATTTCAGAAATCTTGCACCCTGAAAAAAATCCTACGCCACTGGTTGGTCGGTTGTTAAAAGCCCTCGATTTTCCTTTTTTTGCTCATATCTTGGTCAATTCTGTATGATTTTTGGCCATTTATAGCTTAGGCCCTTCACAATTGATCTAGACTTTCCAGTTGCCACCCTCTTCCAAAATTACGTATTACAACAAAATATGTTATTATTTTATTTTTATTTAGGGTTTTCACCTTGAAAATGACTTTCAATAAACTTTCATTATTCATATTACTTTCTGACTTTAATCACATCAGCCAATGATGTGTGAACATGATTGCATGTATACTTTTTTGGTATAAGAATAATCATAATTGGAAAATAATTAAAGGCAGAGTCCTCGATATAATGGGTTGTAATGGGTTGAAAATGGTTGCGACCACTTGGTTTAAAATAAAGAGAATAAAAGATAATTAATAATTAAAGTCACTTTGTCATTTTTTTTAAACCTCCAACAGGAAACTCAACATCGATTGTGATGGGCCTTATAGTAAGATGATCAACGTGATCAGTGGTTTGTAACAAAGTTATCATGTCATGAACCTATTGACCTGACAACGGGTATTTTCTAACGTGAACTATGCCAGCAAATATCCTCCTTTTACTAGGAGGATATTCGCTGGCACTAACTATACTCCTAAATCAAAACAAAGAATTTGTGATCAAATCGTATACGATTCCTCAGTGTCTCATGCAACTGGGGCGTATCGTGTGTGACCGCGGCAATCGCGATGGTAAGGGTGCGGTTAAACCGGAAGATGTGACGTGCTTGTAAACAAATAGGTTATTGACCAATTGCGGCCCTAATCAACAAGACCCCATGCTGCGTGACTGGACAATTATGTAAGTTCATCATGTTTATTCATGTCACATACTACATTTGTATTGCGTTGTGGCGTGGTTGTCAAGGGCTCATCACGCTGCATTCAAAATTTAGATGAACGCTGGCGTGACTGGAATAAACGTTTTGATCGAGAATTCTTTTGTTTTGATTATAGTCCTAGGTAGGCATGGAATAAATGGAAACAAAGTACTTTACAATAAAAAATGATGGTTCAACCATGTCTGCAGGATGAATGATCACAAAGCTATAATCAAAAAACTGGTAAAGTCATGCAAATTTTAAACCATAAATACAAAATAATATTGATGATCCGACTCTGCAGGACAGGCCTCGAAATAAGGAGGGCCCTCGGGCCAAAAGCCCTAAAAAAATAGTGAGGACCCTTGACTCTTCTATCATGGGGGTCCTCAGGACCCACAAAAATCAAATACATACAGAAAATTGTGTGCATTTTTTTAAACAAAAGATGTTGCTGATGACATCATATGATGTACATGTAGTACTTTAACATTAACATTAACAGCAGGGTTTAAAATATGGGGAATCCACATTATGTTATGATATATATGGGTATCCATGAAGTTGGGCCAAAAAGTGTGACATGAGGTCAAAATTTCAAAATTGTTCAATTGTTAATCTGATATTATTTTTAGGTCCGACAATATCCATACTTTTGAAAAATAGTGAACTTTTTCCTCTCAAGTATGAAAATAATCATTGATTGCAGGTTAGTTTCAGGTTATTATGGTAAAAATACCTATGCTACATGGACACCATTCTGACACTTCTCCCTTGCATTATTTTTAAATAGTTCAGGTTACTCACCATTCTTATATAGATTTATATTGCACTTTCATGGTCAGATTCATAAAAGCACACAATTGATACTACTCTACATCACAAAAAGTGATATGATGCTTTGCAAATTGAGGGTTGTGGGGTAATTTGGTTCAGGCCTTTTTGATGTAGTATTTATGTCTGTAATCAATAAGGATTGCTTCTGACACACATATTTTGTATAATTTTATCATCACTGATAACTGTTTAACTGATTTAGTAACATTACAATTAAATAAAAAGTAAAAGCTTCTGTCCATACGGCTAAACATACAAGAAATTTACCTGATGCTACATGGACACCATGTCCTGTAGCATAGGTATAAATTCTATTGTTTTACAGATAACTAACATAAAATGAAGTAAGACACATTTCACTTCCTCTTTATATCAATAGCCACTACAATTACTACTAAAAATAAGAGTGATGTATAGAATTTGTTTAATTTGATACCCAATATCTACATGTACTTGATTACCGGCACTACATGGACACAGTGTCCATGTAGCATCAGGTACATTGTTTTGGTAAAAATGGTATCAAATATTGTGAGTTATCTCACTAAAAACTGTCATGTTATGTTATTTCCCATATATTTTCAAGTAGAATTGAAATATTTGAAAAATAATTATGGGTGCCATCATTATAAACTAATTACCTTGTCCCTAAGCTACATGGTAATACCGGCACTACAGGTGGACACCTCGCTTGTTTTCAGTTTTTTTGCTGTCTTTAATAAAACCAATTACCCCAAAACTGGTCCCAATGAGAACCTCTAGTAAAACACTTAATTGCAGGGAGCCATTCATTTCAGTATGTGAAAGGATCTTTTTACTTGAGAGGGGCAATCATTGTAAATGTACCTATGCTACACCGGACACCTCGTCAAAAATCAGTGACGTTTCCTCAAATAATTTTAAAATAACATCATCTATGGGTACAGTTGTTGTTCAAACTTTCTTATGAATGTGATACGGTAATTTAGGACCCAAAATCAGTGGGTTCAAATGTCATCTGTGTTGTTGGTGAGCTTAAAATACCGATGCTACATGCTTTTTTTGGGTGGACTCCTTTCTGTAGCATAGGTATGGCAATTTCCCGAAGACGTCATATCAAATTGGCCGATTTCTGTTCTGTCATAATCTACTTAAAGGTGAATTGGAACATATATTCATAGATTATGTAGTAATTTTATGATTTTATGACATTTATATTTACAAAATTATGTTTTGCATTTTTTCTATTTTCATGTCACACTTTTTTGACTAAAAAAGGGCCGGACACCAACTATTAATGAAGCATAAAAAAAATTACAGGGGAGCTATAACTTTCATTTGACTTTTAAAAGACATGTTAGTATGAGGTCTTTCTAAATTATATTACTTGTGAAAATAAACTTCAGGCAAACTGTCAGAAAATGCATTTATCCTACACAAATCAGCACAATTTCTTAAATTGCCCAACTTCATGGACATACCCATATACATGTTATCCAGACATCTTGAATCCAAAAGTAGCCCCACTCATGTCGAATTTCAAATGTTTTGGACCCTTGAAAATAAGTGAGGACCCTTGGAATTTCAGAGGCAAGGGTCCAGAGGACCCTTTGATTTTTATTCATATTTCGAGGCCTGCTGCAGGAGCGTCCAGTTGAATTGGTTTCACACATAGGGTGTTCATATATTGACTACAGAGGGCGCCATTTTTTTGAAAATTTGTGAAAAATCTGTTTACCCCTTTTAAATTCAGCGAAAAAGGAATCAATGCGCTGGGATGTATTCACTGATGTCTAACTAACCACACACGAGCAACTGGACAACATGAAAATAAAGCCGATTTAAGCTCAAATAGTTTAAAATTTGCATGACTTGGAACAGTTTTTTGGTTATAAATAACTTTGTGATTATTCAGCCTGCAGACATGGTTGAACCATCATTTTTTTATTGTAAAGTAGGCCTACTTTGTTTCCATGCAGGGATAGCACTGGATCAAAAATGTGAGAGGTCCCATCCCATAAATTACAGAATTTCTTAAGGTTTCCATATTCCATGTACATCGTCAAATATTTAATAAGGGTCCCTTCAATTTTGATCGGGAACCGCAAGTCTTTCCAATTTGAAACCTGACGCGTACGCGTCACTTAGTACAAGAAAGTGAGGTCTAGGACACGCAGAATTAGCGTGTAATGCGATCCGTTTCCATGTATTCCATTTTCAAAGAGATATAAATTTTTATTTTCAAAATTTTATGATTTTTGCCTAGTATCAGTCACAGAGCCAACTTTTATCTCTTCAAATATTGGTTTCCTTACATTGTACATGAGACTGAGACCCATTGATACATCTATATTCTATTTCTGAGTAAATAATTTTAGTAAAATAATGAGTAATGACATGTATTGAATACATCTATCTATTGAGACTAAAGTCTAAATTGGTCATTCCATCTACAATGATCTAGGCCTATACTATAGTAGTATAGGCTATAATTATATAATATTGAATGGCTTTGAGGGTGATACAAGAATATATTGCACGAGCTATACAAATATTGCACGAGTCGGAGACGAGTGCAATATTTTTATAGCGAGTGCAATATAATCTTGTATCACCTGAAAATAAGACATTCAATATTATTATTATTATAACAGACAGTTTTAATAAAAACTAAATAAGTTAGCCCGAACTGACCTTCTCTGTGTATATGTACTCACGCGCACATCTTCTGCGCCGCACAAAAAATATTGGACGCACATCCGGGAACTTCGTGCACATAACTGCACAATATTCAATACGCGCTTTTATTGTACCGTTTGGAAGGCCCATATAAATAATAATAATTAATATTAATCATGTTAATTTAATAGGCTAGCTCTAAAATTATAAATAAGCCCGGGTTGAGGTAAATAAGAGCATGGACGAATAAGTCCGAATACTAGTAAAATCATTATAATATAGAATAGATGATCACACCATGGACTTATCAGAAATAATAAAAGAAAATATGAATGATCACACACACACTGATAGTGATACTCAGTGATACACACACCACACCACAGCCAAAAAGGCTATAAAGTAAATTTGGCTAAGTATAGGCCGCAAATTGTTGGGAAAGTAAGCTTAATGCCACTAAAAATGCCTGTTTAATACCAACCTTTGCAGATTCTTTGATGCGCTGGTATGACAGTACAGTTGTAGATTGATGATCATTCGACCGGTCTATTTACAAACAAACACTAAAACAGGTGGATTTTGTTGAGAAAATGTTCGGGTCGATGATGGGTCGTAGCTTTATTGCATACGGTATAGGTCGTACTCTGATTCGACTGCAGGTGGTGCGTGCGGGAAATGCACGTATTTGTTCTTGATTTAGGCAAACAACATTATTCGTCCACATCATTTTAGGTACCGTATACATACACATTTATTTTACACAATAATATCACTTATTCAATAACGTCACCACAAAAATGGATGAAATGAATGAATAGAATTGGAAAATTAACTTACACACAGAGTTGATATATGGATGTAGTCTCAAGTTGCCAATACCATCATTTTCACATTCGCATGTTTCCCCATTCCGACGATAAATGCCTTGAGAGTCCTTGTTCTTTTGACTATAGAAATAAGAGGAAGTTTTATAAAGTGTAAATAGCAGGGAGAGGTTTTTTAAGCCATAATGCTAAAACCCAACAGCTTCATGCAGGGAACTCTGCCCCAAGGTAGGTGAGCCCGGTGAGCCCCAAACTCGCGGGATCAGGCTGCGGGCCCATCCCCCTCCCTTCCCCTCAAATGCGGGATGCCTGCTAACAGGCACAGTGGCGCCAGCCGGAAAGGGAAACGGAAAATGAGAAACTATTCTTTTTCTGGCTTGTTGTAACCATACAATTTGAGACCTCTCATTAAACCGAAGCATTTCCAAAATGTTACCCCTGTACAACAAAAAGTGTTGCATTTGACCTTTTTTGCCCTAAATCTCGGAACATCTGGAGGATGTAATACCCCGGTAATACCATTGACTTTTGCTCCTTATCTCAGGATGAGTTTGATATTCATTACAACATAATCTGAGCATTTGCAATTTGACCACTATAGCCTTTGAAAGCTGGCCCGCCGGCAGCATTACGAAATATGGACTCTTGGCCTCTAATACATGACGCTTTAATTATATATCCTGTATCGATAACTAAGGGGGCTGTCATTTTCTTCGCTGGAACAGGGTCACATTTTATTTTACATGGAAAATAGGGGGGTCATGCAATTAATACCATTGCAATGGGATGAGGAAGGGGTAAAAAAACATTGGGACACCCACCCCTACCAAAGAAAATGACCCCCACCCCCCAATCCGATCATCAAACCTATTGTACCTTCTCAGCTGAATAAACTCTCCTAGCTGTTATAACAGCTCAAAGTGAACCCTCTTTAGGCACCGTATTTAGGTGAGAGGGTGTTGTTCGATAGAGCATAAACAGGGAAGTAAACTTGTTTCAGATTTTTTCAATGGGTCAGTGGCGGATCATCAGGGGGGCGGAGGGGCGGGCGCCCCCCGTAAAATTTGACAATAGTCCTTTTTTGTGTACCACTTTACCTTTTTCAGAGACATAGGTAGGTTCCGTCGGTACATTTGTGTCTTGTAACATGCCGCGATATTTTTGCCGGTTTTGGGAAGACCACATTCGCTACCCCCCCCCCCCTTTTTTTTGGGGGGGGGGGGGTACCAATTAAAAAAAACATTGGTCAGCCACCCCCCCCCCCCTTAAATTTTAATCCTGGATCCACAACTGGTGGATAATGTTCTTGATTTCTTCAAATAATGTTATCTATTTTTTTTACAAATAATTATTTCGAAATTTAGAAATGTTATAAAAATATATCAAATTGTTCACTTAAACCCCCGACCGTTAGAACAGACCCCCCCCCCCCCCCCCCTTTACAGGGTTTTTAAATTTTTATTTCTCCATTTACACTCTTTTATAATTACACATTATTTTCAGATTGACATCAGACCGATTAAAAACCAGAAGGCAATAATTATATTTATCTTACGTCTTTATTTATTTCATTGCTATTTCGTTGTATATTTCAGTTACAAGATTACAGGCATGCAAAAAAACCAATATTAGCTAGTTGTACATTATGAAAATAAATGTTGACTTTGGTGGTAAAAGTTTTTATTTGAGCAATATTTTTTTCTTCTAATTGACAAAATTCATAATTTCTGTCAATACAAGGCCTCGTAATCTACATTGCGAAAAGAGTCGTGACATGTTTACATTCATTTCGTGTACAATGCTATTTCGTGAGTGTTTCCGTAACCTGACATACTTTATCTGACACACTGACACACTTTTATCTGACACAGTTTTTTAGGCGTTCAAGGGGTGTTCAAGGGGTGTTCAAAGGGGTGTTCAAAGGGGTGTTCAAGGGGTGTTCAAGGGGTGTTCAAGGGGGTGTTCAAGGGGTGTCCAAGGGATGTTCAAGGAGTGTTCAAGGGGGTGTTCAAGGGAGTGTTCAAGGGTTGTTAAAGAAGTGTTCAAGGGGTATTCAAGGGGGTTTTCACTACCTTTTACATTTCTACACTTCCTTGAACACCCCCTTGAACAACCCCTTGAACACTTCTTTAACAACCCTTGAACACTCCCTTGAACACCCCATTGAACACCCCAATTAACACCCCCTTGAACGCCTAATAAAACTGTGTCAGATAAAAGTGTGTCAAAGTGTCAGATAAAGTATGTCAGGTTACGGATACACCCCTATTTCGTTGTATATTTTAGTTACAAGATGGAAGTCCATGCATATGCAAATAAACAATTAGCTATTTGTACGTTACAAATAAAAATAAATGTATGACTTTGGTAAGTTTTCAAACGTGAAGCAATATTTGTTTTTCTAATTGATGAAATTATCATTACTGATAAATCACTATATAGGCCTAATACAAATAGCCTCGATCTCCACATTGCGAAGAGAGTCATGAATATTGAATGTTTACATTCATTTTGTTTACATTTACGTAAAACGAAAAGTCTCAACAACAACAAAGCAATATTTCAGATATTATTTTCAGATAATGGCACAACATTTGAACACAACTCCTCTGCATGGCAGTCATGTAGAGGAGTGCTGATTTCTCAGTTATTAGATTTTATTTGTCTTTATGAGCAAAAAGAACTGATGTAGAAATACACCTAACACACTAAGTGTTAGGTGTCCAAGTGTTAGGTGTTGCCCGACCAGGTGCTTATATTATGAAGAGCTTTTTTGCATAAGAGCTTACAGACCACTTCTACATGTTACTCATTTTGCATTATTTACTAATCAAATTATTGTATTGTATGGCTGTCTTCATGACTTGGATTCTAGTGCATCCATGCACGCCAATTGAGGCACCAACAATACAAGCCACATTCCACATAATGAATAGCCATCCATTCAATAATACAAAATGAGTCACAGGTAGAAGTGGATGTTGTAACACAGCTCTTCATATATGTAAGTTAATTCAAAATCATTATTTCTAACAAAAATCTAAGATATAAATTATAAGTGAGCTATGTCCTGTCTCTGTAATTTGATACATCATTCGTAAAAAAATGAGTGGACATTTATAAATTTAGGGCATAAGTAACCAGACCCAACGAAAATAAAGTTGAAAAGAAAAATGTGAAAATTGAAATTGTACTTGAACTTACATTTGGAGTTGTAACGTTCTCAATAACCAACCATTCTTAGCGTGCAATATCTCAAATTAAAGAGGGGAAGTTTACCAACAAATCTGCAATTTAATATGAGTATGTAGGAGTTTTACTTTTACAGAAAGTAGCACAATGATAACCTGTTTAGTTACTTTTTTGATGACTGTATAATAAATACAAATATGTATTCATATTCCTCCTGACCAGCCTTAGAACTGTCTATAAAATACCTGTTCGTTCACCCATATTTACAACCAATCTTACATACAAAAATCATGTTCATATCACCCACCATTACATATAAGGATGGTAGGCATAATGTTTTTCTCATATGTTCTGTTTATTTTCCAAAAATTTCACTTTTCATCGAGCTGCAGTTCTCAAAAAATTTTAAAAGTCCTTTAAACATAAAAATATGTGTGTCTATTTTTTTATTAATGAATAATACATGCATAATATCCGTACTAAGAAGTAATATTTCAGTTTATTATTGTACAAAAGGTTATTATAATTTATTAAGTAAACCGTGTACTTATATTTCACATTGTACAATTTACAGGCATGTGTCCAATATACGAGGGTCGGTCAATAAGTAATGAAAGTGATCATGTTATGGGATGCATAAGTGATTCTATTAACAGATAGCGTGATCAATACAAATTATGAACCTTGTATTGATAACACTATCCCTCAATAGAATCACTCATAAATCCCATACCATGATCACTTTCATTACTTATTGACCGACCCTCGTACATGTATTTTTAATGTGTAGTCCTGGTCAAACATGAACTAAATTATATTCAAAATGATTTGATAGTGTCACATCATCGTAGTGAGACCATGCATCCTATTTCATTAATAGACCATGCAAACCAATTCACTGTCTACTAAATATCGTCACACATTTTCCTGTAACAACAAACAACTTGTCTTCATCGTCATTATTTTTTCTATCATTGAGAACGAGATCACGAGGGTAGCATACCTCCTTTGTTAAACACCCCTTGTATTGCCCAGCCATAGAAAAGCAATAGATACCTCCATTAAAACGGGCATTTGTGCTGTTAGCTATGTAGATATCATTATCCGACGTGCAACATAAGCCACAGGGATACCATGATGACAAACCTGTGGGACGATGCAGTGTATGGAGAAGGTTGCCTGTGTTATCAAGTATCTGTGAACATCCATTATACCCTGATGAGACAATAATATGATCCTGTGGAGTGACTGCAATATACCGTGGTTGAATGGTCACATTGAAACTACTAATATGTGATCCATCCGGGGAATGTTTACTGATGTACCTTTGCCTGATTTCACCAACTAGTATATCTCCTCGGTTATCCATTGCTAAACCCATGAGCCTTGTATCATGTGTATCATATGATACATTCCTGGGATACACTGTAAGGAATTTGTATTTGAATACTCCATTAGTGTCATACACATTGACATGGGAAACCTCGTGTGTGATAAATATCCTTCCATCCGGACTGGTCAAAACATTCCATGGATCAGAGGATTCCCCCGGCTTCAACCCTTGCTTAGTATCGATACAGAATTTGAGCTTCCCTGTCTGACTGTATGCATATGTACCATTGTAATCAGTTATTATGATATCACTTGTTGGTGTCAAAGCAATACCCCGGGCATTTTGTAATCCATCCAAGCCAACTTGCTTTTGCATTTTCCATATTCTAACACCTTTCTTCATAGACTCTTTTGGTCGTGACACATTGCCCACAGTCATTGATTTCCCCTTTGACTTCAGCCATTGGTGAAACATGTTCATGATCACTACTAAGAGACAAAGAACCTAGAGATTGCATAGCTGCTGCTAAATCTTTGTCGAGTTTCCCTTTTGAGCCAGCCATTCTGACAGAAGACAAAACTTAATGAAAAAGGGTGAAACGAATGTATCCTACAATTTAAGCAAACTATCTATATCTAGGATTATATAATAGTATGTTACTTCTGTGTAAGTACATGCTAGAGGTATACTATCACAATGTATTAATTCAGTCCTTGCTTAAGTTGCTTTAATTAAGTCAATATCATAAACATAGCATTTATTACTTTTGTCCTTGCTTGGCATTCATGTACTGTTTTACCCTGGCTGCATAATGATATTATCTTCCATGTGGCCTTCAAAATCCAGGTTTTTTCTAGGGATACAAAAAGAACGCATAATTTTTGATTAATACAAAAATATTTTCTCTGCCAAGGTTTTAAGTCACATTTTCAACACACGCAAGCCGCTCGAAAATGCTGTGCGTGGCACTTTGATTGGTCGGGAATGAAATGGATATTGATCACACAGTGCACTGCGTTGGGTCGTGCCTGAGCGAGCGGGCTATTTGATTATTAACAGGCAACATGTGGTATTTTCTTCCCGCGTAGTGTATTGAAAATGTGACTTTTTAAAAGTGACTAATTTTCTTTAAATGGTGCTAATCATGGTTTATCTTTGTTGTTAGGTGGCAACTTTGGTATCAAATTGTGCCTGAAAGATTCGGGCTATTTGATTATAAACAGGCAACATGTGGTATTTTCATCCCGCATAGTGTATTGAAAATGTGACTTTTGAAAAGTGACTAATTTTCTTTAAATGGTGCTAATCATGGTTTATCTTTGTTGTTAGGTGGCAACTTTGGTATCAAATTGTGCCGGAAAGATTCATTCAAATGTCTATCTAGTCTGTTTGGTCAAAAAATAAGCGGAAGTTACTCTAAAGGACTTAAACAAAGTGTATGACTTTCTTTTGTTGAGCACTTTACATTGATACTGCGTAGCACACACACACCAAGGTTGAGAAATACAAAGGTAATAATTAAGATACATAAACCGCCTGACCGACCCGAGAGAAGACATTACTTTTGTCACTTTAATCTGCTTCTCTGTTAAAGAAGTCCATGTCACTGTTCATAAACACTATTACATTATCATTTTGTAAAGACATATTCAGCTGCATTTGTATCCCGATGTGTACTGTTTCTATTTTTTCTCCAAGAGACTTATTTACAATCATCACTTCTCTTTACAGCATATCAAGGGCTTATCAAATGATCCGCACAAGATCAGGAACCTAATTTTCCTAATGATTTAAAGTGCATACGTTCTATTGCAACAATTATAATCTTTTGACTTGTCAAAACCATAAGGTGACAATGATGGATACAAATCTTTAATTCACTTTTTCTCAAAATAGCCGAAATGCAGATAGCCCTTTGTTGCACCAAACCCTCGATATATCTAAAAATATAATTGTTAGATTTGTATATAGCTAAATATACAATAACGTAAATCCAGAACATTTGGAACAGAGTGCTCAATACTAAATAAGTAGAGCGATATTATATAAATAGCTAAATAGCTAAATATATAAATTACAAAGACTACAGCCTAAGAAATTACCCACCATTGAATTTAAGTTTGGTAAGCATGATGTTTATCTCGTCTGTTCTCTTATTATTCTCACCAAATTTCACTTTTCACTGAGCTCCAGTTCTCACAATATTTGTTTAACTTCAGTAATTTTCTAAATCGTAAAAATATTTGTTGTCAGTTTTTTATTGATTAATGAATAATAAATACTATCCCATACTAAGAAATATTTCAGGATATTATTGTACAAAAGATTATTATCCTTTAATAATGTACTTATATTTCACATTGTGCATTTGATATGTAGTATAAGAGGAAAAAGTAAGGAGAGGCAATTGAAGAAAAAGTATACAAATATCAGTATTTCAAATAGCCAATTTCATTGAAAAATGCCCAGTCAGTGAATCACTAATATTGCAGAAAATCAAACAATTTAGGAAAAATCCAAGCAATTAATTAGTTTGGGAGATTCCATATGAAAGTTAACTACTTATCTAAACTTATTCGCATGAAACCTACAGAAAATATGCGCATGCGCAGACGGCAGATCATTTTGAACTGGGCCAAAAATGGCTAAAATCATGAAATTTACCAGATAAAAGCTTACTGTGCCTTCAAATTCTAATCAGAAATAATGAAAAATGCTTAAATCAATGTGTATAAATATTGTGATAGTCAAAATGAAGATATACATGAATGTATCAATTAAAGATGGCTGCCACAACCTCTCTTATTACTGTTATCTTTAGAGCTACTAGTTAAAGTAATCGTCACATCATTTCAATGGTTTGAGGACATTTTATGAACAGCTCCTTTTGAAATCCCCACTATTATTGCTTTACATCCCACAACAATTTACTAAATTATATAATCCCTCCATTGTTCTTTATCCTTTGTTGTTTTCTAAGGTATATTATTGCAGATTTTGCTAAATAAAAGCATATTTCAGATGGTCCCTTCTTGTTTGTATTAAGGAATTCAGATCTAGAGATAAGTGTGTGTTCTAACTACGAGGGTCATTCAATAAGTTCTACCTCCTCACTCATAACATCGCTAATATGAATGTCAGCCTCGTGATATTTGTCATGATTATAGCTCTGAATCATAGCTACAAATGTATAGTAAATGCTAATTGATACCTTTTTAATTTTTGTCATGATGCAATCAAAGCCAGAGAGAGATTTTGGACAATAGACACGGAAAATTACCCCAAAGATAAATACATGTTTTTTCGTTTTCTCTCCGTATTGTATGATTAGGTATAAGCGCCCGATTTAAATACTGAAAATAGAAAACAATGGATGATTTCTGAATATAATGCTATACTATCATGTATAAATCAGATTGTAGGCAATATTAAACTTTGGAGCTTGCAAATAGTATAATATCAACTCAAATGTATTGACACGCCTTTAGCATAACGGAATTCTGATATTCAGTCAAATGTTCGTTGTTACAAGTCAAGCCACAATGATGCCTTGAATGTTAAACCTTAACATGATAGTAACTTTATTAGTTTTCCTTATACGCAACATTTAGAATAGTTAATCAGGTAGTCAGTGATACAAAAATATATCTTTGAGAGACTTGAAATATATCCATTTAGTCCTGTATAATGAAGATCTCTTAGTTTCTATGAAAAGCGAATATGACTTTTGCAGCGGTTCTCTAGGGTATAGGGTTACAACTGATGGCTGTCCTGGTCTGGTTCTGGCTAATTAGAGGGAATTTTCCGCCAAGAAACCAGTCACTTGTATTGTTTAAAGTCTGTTCAACAGATATTTGTAACTTATAACGATTGTAATTGACCGATAGGTACAATTTGTCTCTTAGAATTGGCCAAATGAATAGCACTTAGGAGACATTTGGCTGATTTTTACCCGTTTCCGTCGCACTAAATGGAAGTTTGGGTTTTACTGCATATCCATAAAATTACAATGAGTATTCAGACCAATCTACTATGGTTTTGTAGCTGAGTTTCAAAGCTTCAATTGTGGAATATTTCATATGACTGGCTTGTATAACAGCAATGTTATGAGGTAGGAGGTAGAACTTATTGAATGACCCTCGTATATGTGCCAAGTGTTATCTGCTCTATGGGATAAAGTGGGATAAAGTGATCAATATAAATATATAATATGCTTGCATATCAATATCAATATAAATATAGAATATGCTTGCATTGCCGAGATATACGCAAATGTATCAATCAACCCATATTCAACATATTACATATCCAGCTAAATAATTGACAGATTTCATTCAGTGTCTGAAACTTATTGTGTTTTTGTTAATGACGTTACATAACCAAAGGTATCTAACAATCCAAAAGTGTATTGTTTGAAAGACAAAAGTTCATACTTTATATTGATCACTTTATCCCACAATAAAATATCACTCATGCATCCCATACCATGATCACTTTCATTATTTATTGAACGACCCTCCTACATACACGTATGTTACTGCGTTGTCCTGGTCAAACATGAACTAAACTATACTCAAAAATATTTGATAATGTCATGTCATGGTGGTGAGACCATATATCCTGTTTCACACAGACCGCACAAAACCAATTCACGGTCTACTAAAAATCTTCACAGATGTTCCTGTAACAACAAACAACTTATCTTCATCATCATTGAGAACGAGATTCCATGGGGTGTTTACCGCGTTTGTGATACACCCTTTGTATTGCCCAGACACAGAGTAGCAATAGATACCACCTATTTTATCATTGTCATGTGTGCGGTTAGCTATGTAGATATCATTGTCTGATGTGCAACACATGCCATGGGGATTCCATAAAAACACACCCGCAGGAGGGTTGAGAGTATGGAGAATGTTACCTGTGCTGTCAAGTATCTGGAAACATCCTTTACCAAATAAAATGGCAAACACAAAGATGTCCCCTCGACAGACAATAATATGATCCTGTGGAGTGACTGCAATATACCATGGTTGAATGGTCACATTGAAACTACTAATATGTGTTCCATCCAGGGAATGTTTACTGATGTATTTCTGATTGATCTCACCAACAAGTATATCGCCCTGGTTATTCATTGCCAAACCTTTGAGACAAGCACACGGCGCATCAGATACATTCCTGGGAGACTTTGTAGGGAATTTGTATTTAAATGCTCCATTAGAGTCATACACATTTACATGGGAAACCCGGTGTGTGATGAATATCCTTCCATCCGGACTGGTCACAACATTCCATGGGTGAGATCCCCTCGACGTCAACCCGTGTTTAGTATTGATAGAGAACTTGACCTTCCCTGTCTGGCTGTATGCATATGCTTTACCAGTACTCCTAGTATCAGTCACTATGACATCACCTGTTGGTGTCAATGCAATACCACGACCATACTGCAATCTATCGAAACCAGCTTGCTTTTTCATTTTCCATATTCCATCACCTTTTTTTATGGATCTTGTTTTTGGTCGTAACAGATTTCCAACTACCATTGAGGATTCATCTCTTTTCCCTTTGACTTGAGCCATTGGTGTAACATGTTCATGATCACTACTAAAATACAAGGAACCAACAGATTGCATAGCTGCTGATCGTCTTTCACTTTGAACCAATGGTGATACCTGATGACGATGATCCTTACTAAGTGATACAGAACCAAGACATGGCATATCTGGTAATCTGGACTGATTTGGTATGAACTTGATATCTCCAAGGTAACCATCAACCCATCTTGGTTTCAAATCTTGTAACTGAGTCAAACTTCTCTTCAAAGAAGAGTAAACCAAAGCAAGGTACTCTGACCCTGTCTCGGTAACCTCTGAGGCCATCTGTAATGCTTTGTGGTGTCTTGTCTGCTGCAGTTGAAGATAATCTTTCTGGGCATCAAGCTGTTTCTTATTTTCTGCTGCAGTTTGTGATAGTTTAGCTTCCAGTTCCGTCTCCTTCTGTTGTATGTCTGCAAGGACTTTGACTCGGATTGCCTCTGCTGCCTGATGCAAGTCAGCTTTGGCTTTCTTTAAATTTCTCTCCAAGTAGTTTTGAACTTTCTCTACATTTTCCAGATAATTAACCACAGAGTCTGTTCTTTGTCTACACTCTGTCATTAGCTGTCTGATTTCCAACCTCTGATCCTTAGATGCCGTTTTCAAGTTAACAAGATCATGATTAGCAACGGGATGATCGACTATAGAACATTCATGACAAATCAATACTCCGCAGGTATTACAATAAAATCTCAACACCTGACCTTTGTGTTCTTTACAACACTCCTGTTTCATCAACGTCTTGATATCAACCTTACCAGATTGAAGATCAGAAAAGGGTATGGTCTTATGATTCTGCATCACAAGAACTTTCCCATGTGTGTTTCCACACTCTTCACAAATGAAACCATTGCAATCTGTACAATAGGCTTCAGCCTTGCAATCGGTAGCCCCACAACAGGAACATGGGATCCGTTCATCTTTTGCGTGCAACATATCAGCCATGTCACTTCTGTCTTTCAAGGTGTTTATAAAAACATTGGTAACAAAACCCTTGACCTCATCAGATGGAATTATAAAATCCTGCACACAAATCGGACAGTTAACCATACCAGACCGCCCTTCCGCCCATTTAGACAGACACTTCAAGCAAAATGTATGCAGACACGGAAGGGCTTTCAGTTCCTCCATATCCATCAGACAAATGCTACATTCTGCTAAATCTTTGCTGATATACTCTTTTGAGCAAGCCATTCTGACAGAAGACAAAGCTGAATGAAAAAGGGAAATGTGTTACATCTAAAAAATGTGAAACGAAAGAATCCTACAATTTAAGCAAACTATATGTGTCTAGGATTATATAACAGTATGTTATGTGAAAGTACATGTTAAAATATCTAATAATATATATTAATTCAGTCCTTGCTGCATGTACACATACCTATCATAAACATATCATACATTACTTCTGTCCTTGCTTTAAGTACACATAACTTCCATAAACATAGCATATATTACTTCTGTCCTTCCTTTAAGTGAAAATCATAAACATAGCATATATTACTTCTGGCCTTGCTGTGGATTCGTGTACTATCTTAACCCTGGCCGCATAATGATCTTTATCTTCCATGTGGTCTTCAAAATCCAGGTTTTTTCTAGGGATACAAAATGAACACATATTTTTTGATAAATACAAAAATATTTTCTCTGCCAAGGTTTTTTCAGTCATAAAACAGGTGCTTGACGACAAAGTTATGAAGAACCCTTAATTTCCCTCAACAAAAATATGATAAGCATGATGGACTGGTGCCCTTACCGTTTTAAGGTTTCCCTTTTAGTTTGGAAACTTCTGAAGTACAAACAAACAATAATTGAAAGTAAGCCCTTTCAATGATAGGGCATCATTGCTATTAAGTGCAGTGTATGCTCTGCTGTGTTGCATTGGATGCCATTTCTCTAAGAGTTTGCAACCTATTGTAAAACAGTTATTGCCAATAATTTCAGTCTATTGCGAGTTAAAAATCTTTATACTACAATTGAACCAGATGGATGCAGGATGCTCAACAACTTTGAATCTATAGCACCTGAACTGCAGATTACATCCAAATAACCATCTGAATTCTGCTGATGATTGCCTGATTTATAAACAGCTACATATGTTTAGAAATAAATGCTGATGTGCTTCAGCTGACATAGATATGTTAGCAAAATAAAAATTGGTATTATAGCTAGGAGTTGATCTATCCTCAGACATGAAGTAGAGGCACTATTAAATAAATAAATAAATTTTAAAACAATGTCATTGGGAAGACATAATGGACACTAGAACTCTTACGGTAAAACCTCCTGGTTCCTAAGGTTACACCAACAATCTTAAGCGGGTTGAAAATAAGGCTACTAGATTCATCACTTCAAAGATGACAAGAAGAAACAGGTATCACTGCACTTATGTCAGACATACAGCACAGTTTTTCCCTCTCCAGGAAAGACAACCAGTACCAAAGTTCTTGTCAATGCTGTACAATATTCATCACAAACAGGTCATCATGAATGGACCTACCTGCTTTATAAAGATACCATCAGCAACAGACGAATGCATCAAGACCAGATGTATCAAAGTCCTTCTATCAACAGACAATACTGCATTTGTGACCTTTGTTTTGATATTTCGGGAAACTTTGATGGTTTTTCCCAATGCAAATCTGAAGTTTAAATGAATCAAATACTATGGCATTGCTCAGTTTTTCCATTTTACACCAAAATGACTGAGGTTCACACCATATCTACAAATAATACAGCGTGTCCCAAAAAACAGGGTCCAAAAACTTGAAACGTGAGAGCTTATAACTTAAAATGTATAATTACCCTTTCCGTTAAATGTGCTGCCTTTGAATAGGCCCTCACCATATTTTTGTACAGGTATTCCCAATTTGAAAAGTTCAGCATTAAATAGAAATACTTATTGTTGAATCCCTAATGTAAACAGATGGACTTTAAATGCACTAAGTTTGCCCAAAAATATTATTTTAGAGAATAAACTCCATGCAGGGAAAACTTGCACACAACGCACAGATGCAACGTATTGGTAATTTATGGCTAAAATCAGTATAAACAGGTTCTGACCACGTTCTGTTCAATGCTTTGTATTTCAAAACTTTTACGTTAGATCGGTCTCATAATTTACCCAATTAAGGTCAGATATATTCACCTTTATATCCCGAAATTTTAAACAGCTACGTTTCCTAATTTTCGGTCATAAGCTCTGCAGTTTTTGGACCCACTGTTTTGGGACACGCTGTATACCCTACTCAGTGGCTCAGTTTGTAATATCAAGTGTCTCTCCTGATTATTATCTTACCTTACATGAATGAACTTGTGATGAGACACGATGTAAATGAGTCCCTCTTATTGCTGGTGCACCACTGTGAACTATAAGAAAATGTCAACGAAATCAAGGATATTCTAATAAGTAATTCATAAAGATCTTCAGCGCAGACAATAGTGCATTGGGACTTTGTTTGACACTTGGCAGGATTAAACATCTGAAGTTCAAATGAATCAAGCAACTATGGTATTGCTCAGTTTTTTCTTTTTACACCAAAATGAGGTTCACACCATATATACAAATAATATACCCTCTCAGTGGCTTAGTTTGTAATATCAGTTGTCTCTCCTGAACATTATCTTACCTTAAATGAATAAACTTGTGATGAGACACGATGTAAATGATTCCTCTTATTGCTGTTGCACCACTGTATACTATAATAAAATGACAACGAAATCAAGGATCTTCTAATAAGTAATTCATAAAGATCTTGGGCGCAGACAATACTGCATTGGGACTTTGTTTGATATTTCGTGAACTTTGATGTTTTTACCACTTGGCAGGATTACAAATCTGAATTTTAAATGAATCAAGCAACTATGGCATTGATTAGTTTTTCCTTTTTACACCAAACTGAGGATCACACCATATCTACAAATAATATACCCTCACAGTGGCTCAGGTTGTAATATAAGGTGTCTCTCCTGATCATTATCTTACCTTAAATGAATAAACTTGTGATGAGACACGATGTAAATGATTCCTCTTATTGCTGTTGCACCATTGTGA